>CM076573.1:152216965-152349715 GCA_034641835.2 Pinus albicaulis
TTTATCAGCTACGCTTCTCCAAGAAAATTGTACTAAGATGAACTGGATTACTTAAGCTCGGATTTCCCTAAATATTGCTAACTAACAAGTAGAAGAAAATAAAAGCCTGTAACCAGATTCGATGCCAAAGGGAGGAGTCACTGGTGTGGTGCTGGCTTTCCCAGGTTCCATCTTGCCATCTCCATTGAATCCACAACTTGGTGACTCATCCCCAAAGAACAGTTGACCCTCACCTTCACCAAAATGTACTGTGTCATAATCCTGGTATCTACTATGATGAGTTCAGTGGACTGGGGCATTGTCTACATTCCCTCGTGGGCTGCTTGTTGTGAATCCCCTCCCCTGTTAGAACAACTTCTTTAGTCATCTGCATCAACATCAACATTTATGTTATCATGCCAATCAGTGGTTTCCACCTACACCCACCTCCACACCCAATCAGCTTTCCTTTGCGTTGTCATATCTAATAATGAGTTGTGATGTTATGATTAATGTGCCTTCACTAGTCTTGTTGTTATAGGTGATGTGGCTACCCCTTGTGGATTATTGTTTGCACTGCCACCTGTCCTACCTTTGCTGTCATTAACTACTCCATCTGGTACATCCCTTTGAGGCCTGCCTGGGGTGGCCTTGTTCTCTGCATGATTGGCTGACCTCTCTCACGAACTCTATAATTGTGTGGTAGTGTTTACATTTCTCTATGTTACGCCCTGTAGTTTGCAAGTGTTCTTCCTCCCAATTGGCCTCGGTGCTGAGGTTATCGAATAACTGTAAAACTTTTATGATACTTCATTCCATCGTCTTAGCCTTAACTAAAATGAAAGTTGAGTATGATTACTTAGAATTCTGGTTGTCAAGTTTGATGGGTGAATAGGATTGTTGATGATTATTAGATATTAGGTGTCTTGTAGTTGGGCTATTATATATTGTACTACACAACATTGTGATTTTTAGGTTTACTTGGATTGTTAGGATGTTTTCATCATGAAGTCACCTTGAAGGATTCATCAAAGTTTGCTTTTGATGAACTGGAACCCATACATTTTTATTTAGATGAATTATAATATGAGTTCTCCTAGTAATTTCTAGTGATTCATTGTGTGTAACATCATGGCACAGGCAAAAATATGCTCTAAAGATTTATTATCCTGGGCAGCCCTTATCTTGTAGATTTTGGGTTGTTTGTTTACAACTGCTCTTACTGTCATCTAGAAAGGGCATCAAATCACAAGGCATTCTCATGGTCCTCAATCAAGAAGTTTCTTACATGTAACTTGGATACTAATGAGGTCCATGATCCCTACAAAGATGCAAAAAAGTCACACAAGAAGTGCGATCACAATATAGGATGCTTAGGGTATTTCTGTAGTCATCAGGGATATTGTTCATGGGAACACATAAGTTATATGCAAATTTTTCTAGCCTATGTGACTGTTGTTCTAACATTATCACATTAAATAACTCACAACATAATTTGTTTGAAGTTACAAAAATAAATTTCTGAACACTGAATCAATAACAACACAACTAAAAAATGAACAACGGAAGAAATAAAATAAACACACAAGGGTTTCTCCTTCTAATCAATGTTTCATTCCTTTGATCAAAGCTTAGAAGGTGGCCTGTATGGCTTGCTTTAAACCAACAATTATACAGTTATTAAATAACTTGAAACAAAAGTGTACAAGCTAAAATGGTATAGCCTGCTTTTTTAGTGCAAGACTCGCATTTAATATTATATTCTGCCATTCCAAGGCTTTGAAATTACAGAGGGCACGTTTATTTATAGATTTTGTGAGCCCCATTTCGATGATAAAATTATCTTTATGAGAATATGCCATGTATCTTTCTAGCTTAGCCTCAAGATTGCCCTATCACTTACTTGAATTGTTTGTTGCCTCTTCTTCTTCTAGTATCGGCTTTCGCTCAACTATGTAACTTATTCAATAAGAAATTTGTTGGGAATATCTAGATTTCATGGCATTGTTTCTCCCTATAGGCTGCATTTCTTGGGAATATCTGGATTCCAAGGTGTGTTGTTGTTTCTCCCTATAGGCTGCATTTCTTGGGAACATCTGGATTCCAGGGTGTGTTGTTGTTTCTCCCCATAGGCTGCATTTCTGTACGTGGAACTAATAATTCTAGTTCCAAAGTACTTTTTGGAAGGATTAATCCCTCTGCTATTTTTAGTTTACGAATCGATTCTGCCAACTAACACAACAATTATGTTTGACTCTATTATACTTGTTTCTTTAGTTTTAAGTCTGGTTGACATATATTTCAGAGGTAAAAAGCTTTGGTTTTAAGTTTGGTTGACATGGATTTCAGAAGTAAAAAATATGAGTGCCAATGTTGTTTGATTCAAAGTTTTTTTATCTATTTATATTATTTATAATATAAATTGTATTTGGTTTTTGTTTTTGCACTTTCTTGGTGAACAAATCAAATCACCTACCAATTAACTGTTACTTATAATTACACACTCAAGATTGTCTAGGATTTTCTGTAAATCCAATGAAGTGACGAAAGGTTATTCTGTAAATTGTTTGAAGATTGTTTCAATTGCAAGTTGATCACAACATTTATTTTTTAACAACTTGACAAATAAATTCATATAAAGTGTAGTGTTCCAGATTGAGAAAATCACTGTTACTGTTATTACGCTACACTCTGTTAGCTAAAGGAAACACAGTTTAACATCATGTAGATAGAATGTAATTGTGTAGATTTTACAGGGGATATATCTAGCACTGAAAGATAGTGAAACCTTATTTCAATAATGAGAAAATAATACAAAAGTTAAAACTAGTCCCAATTCTGGAAATTACTCTGAATTTGCAATCATAACTCTGGTCACTTTATTGCATAAGGCAGAGGATAACAGCTATGCGCCTGATGTGATCCATCGCTAGATTTTGTGTTTACTACTAAGGATGTCGCTGGTGTGGGTACTACTGTCACATCACTAGCTTTTAACAGCAAGATTACTATCAAATCACTGGTTTTTAAGAACAAGATTGGATTTTACAAATGGAATACCAACTCTATATGCAGCCTACGACGGTCTACCAAAAAAAATGAAATTGAGTGAGTTTATATCTGATAAATAGGTACGGATTCATCATCTATCATTATCTATAAAAATTGTTAATGATGAATTTCTAATACTCCTAAAGCTATGAACAAATTGTTATAAGCATTTTCTCTCTATTTATCTACAATGATTATAATAACAATTGAATCACTCTTTTTCTATACATCTATAGGTAGCGAAGTCATTCTCCCCTATGTCTATGCGACTCTCTTTTTATTGCAAGCAATGAATTTATGAGTGTTTTTTAGTGACAAACCACCCTTGATCAATGGGTACAACACAAAATTCAATGAAAGTACCTCCCGCATATTTTGACATTCAATATATATTCCTAGAATGGGTAAAAAGCACACCCAACATTGCCCACCCTGAAGAATACAAGTATATTTCTTCCATTGTGAATGCCAGTTTTAATAAAGATAATGAAATCTTTGTTTCTTCAAAACAGAAAGTTTTGAAATTTAATTCCAGTTTTAATAAAAATAACGAAATCTTTGTTTCTTCAAAACGGAAATTTAGTTATTATAAGTGCTGGCAACATAACGAAATCTTTGTTTCTTCAAAACGGAAATTTAGTTATTATAAGTGCTGGCAACATTTCTGGTGAAAATGAGTCTAAGGTTGAGGAGACGAAAGATGTGAGAAAATGGGTGATCACACTTACGATTTCCATGATAAACATCTTACAAAAGTAGTCAAACTCGTCCCTTTTCCATTATAAACATCTTACAAAAGTAGTCAAACTCACCCCTTATATTTGTTCTTCTCTTTTCGCAAAATAATAAATTAGATTTCCATTTATAGTACAATCTGATTTCTTATTGATTTTGTCCGGAGAAAACATTAATTTTGGCCTCATTCCTCACTTCTATGGGCGTTACTTTGCACCTCTCCGTGCAAATGATAGTATTAAAAATCTGTGGATTTAAGCTCCAAACTATGGCTAGCGGCGGACTGGAATGGAACAGCACGTACTGCCAGCTAGTTGAAGTCATTGTAAATAGGACGTTTGACAATATGTTTTTATGTTTTATAAATGCATGTGATGGGCAATAAATACTTTGGAACGTTAACATTAGGATGTTAGTAAAAACTAAAACTATAAATTTGGTACCGAAACATATAAGTTATCAGTTGTAAATTTCAGTGGTTCCTTATCAATTGTAATGGTTGGTTTCCGGGTTCTAGTACTACTATTGGTATTAGGTAAAGTATGTTCAAGGTACTGGTATTAAGTAAAGTATGTTAAAAGTTGTTTGCAAAGGACATTGTTTATTAATGTTATATTTTTTTAATAGATAATTTATTTTTATTTTTTATTTTTTAAACCAGTGAATTAAGAATTAATATCTTAAATTTAAGACTTTCATGATCCATAGTGTAGATAGATAAATGTCTTTTGGATTAATCACATTATTAGGATTAGGTTGACGTTTTGAACCAGTTAATGTGGTTCATCCTCAGGACAAGGTGGAGAAACTAATTGATCTCGAAGAATAAATAGTGGAGATGCATCATTGCTGGATAATAGCAGTTGAGAACTAGCTGTTAAGAACTAGCCGATAGTTAATTAAACAAATTTATTAATTAAGTCAAATTAAATAATAAATTAATTAATTAAGAAGGAAATTTATTAAAAGAGAGAGTTTATAAATTTATTATGTAAAAATAGGTAAGAGGGAGGAGGAAGAATTTTAAATTTAAAACAAATAACAAGATAATTAATTAATTAACTAATTAGATTAATATTTTAAATTTGAGGACTATTGTATTTTTTTCTCATTTTATTTCATAATTTTGTATTTCAAAATTTAATAAACAATTAAAATTCCATTTTAAAATCCAATAAATATAAATTTAGTACTAATACTAAAATTACAAATAAAAATATAAATTTAGTACTAATACTAAAATTATAAATAAAAATATCTATTATAAAAGAAATCTAATTATAATTAATAAAAATCATGTTAAGGTTGTTTTAAAGTATTTAAATATGTAATTATAGAATATTAATTTTCAGTAAGCTAGTACAACCATATTAGTAAATGTTGTTGATATACTTGAAAGGCATAGTTTGCATCATTTATATGTTAATCATTTAATTGGTCTTATTTACAAAAGTTGATTAGCATATAAATGATGCAAAATGCTGCCTTCGGCATATATCAACCACAATTACTAATGTGGTTTTGCTAGTTGGATTATAAAGAGAGTGATAAGAAAGCATTATCAATTGAACAAATATTTCATGTGAAAATGTATCAAATGAAATATGATATATAGAAATACTCAAATAATTGGTTATAAAGGGAGTGTTAAGAAAGCATTTTCAATCCAACAAATACTTCAGGTGATAGTGTATCAAACCAAATATGATATGTAGAAATATTAAAATTCTTATCAGTTATATTATAATAAAATTATGTTTGTGATTTTTTTTTATTTTTTTTAATGGATGGATTGTTGTGATATTGAAAAATATTGAAATTATTCTTAGTTACACTGTAAGAGAACTATGGGGGGGATTATATCTAATCTCGAAGGAAATTTTTTTGGCAAATACTCCTGGGGGCTAGGTAGGAAAACCAACAATCATGCATAAATGTATGGTCTTTTATTGCATTTAATTTTGGCTCATGACATGGGAATTTCATATCTAATAATCGTGGGTGGCTCTATGATCACTATACAACACATGATCAATGGTTCCTATCCAAACGAGAATCTCCTTAAAATCCTCCTCAAAAGAATAAATTGTGCTTTGGACCTCCTATCCTAAAAAATCTCTTTACCATATCCTCGGAAGTAAAAATTCAAAGGTAGATCGTCAATCTAATCTAGCTTGCCTCTAAGAAGTGGGTTAAAGGAATTCATTGGTCTCAAGGATTGGCACATAATTCCATAGTTCCCTAATGTCAATTTTCTATTCCATGCACTCTTTCCTACGTCGCCCCCTTGGGAACACACTAAGGAACATTGCAAAATTTGGAGTAAAAATTTTAAGGGCCATGTTGGTTGGCGACATGGCACACGTTGAGCGACTGGCCCATGCATGGGAGGAAATATTAACTCCCCACACTTCTCCTCACCTCGTAAAAAATAACTTGTCTCGTTCTAGTCCACCACCTTACAAAGTCATGAATTTGGTGAGTTGGAGCATGTAGAGCTTTAATTGTGATTCAATTGGCATCGGGTGTGAGGGTCGCCTCTCCGATGTTAAATTTTAGGCCTGGTTTAGGCCCCCTCACATATTCGTCTAGGAAAATTTTCTATAGGGGATCTTCCCCTCTCGTCTCCATTAGAATTATGGGCTCTTCCCCTCCTATATCGTCGTGGGGTCTACAATTTTGTGCACCAAGAGGCTTTGTAATGAGCCCCATATGATTGATAACACCCTCAACATCAGTGGGATGAGGCCTTGGCTTCCTCACCCCTGCAACCTATTCAATTAGAGGAATTATCTCTTTGGGACCCTTCCTAAGAAGAACATTAACAGTGCTAGAGTATGGGACAACTTCTGCAGATTGGGTTTCAACTATGTTGGCCATCTCCTTCGAGTTTGTCTTCAATTCCCATGCTCTTTTTTTTCTGGCCCCTTCTTCCTATTGTGGTGAATTTCTCTACTCTGAATATCCTATGTCAATTTGGACCGCTCTAGAACCTCCTTTATCCATTTGTGTTGTTTTGGGCCATCATTTCATTTACCCCCCACTTTGAGGTTGAAGGTGGTTTCTACTTCATAATCTAAAATTCCTTTGGCGTCCCCTTGATTAATCCTAACCCCCAATGTTTGACCTTCATGAGCTTACTCAATTAACATGTCTTAAACTTACCCTCTGGTGTTGCATCCTCATCCCCTCATACCCTTAAGCCCATTGGTGTCTCACGAATCGCTTGTGATTCCCTCTACATATACAACTTATGAATAGCCTCTACTTCCTCCCATACACCCCTCATTATTTATTCAATCGTGTCTACTAGTTTTAACAATTCTACCACCTTTGGAAGTTCCATTAGTAATGAATACAACAAGCATCTAGAGGCCCTGTAGGTGGGAAAATTGGATTTAAAATGGAAAATTCATCAGCATGCCAATATCCTCATTTTCATCACTGAATAACATCCGGATCTCAAAAACAAACTCTCTCGCCAAGAGGACAAGCTCGATGCTACTCAAAGACAACTAGATGATCTGACACTAATTGGTAATGCCACAAAGAACCCAAACACTACTAGCTCTACTCCAAGCCATGTCTATGGAAAGCTGCAACTTGAGTTGAACAAACTCGTAGAGGAATTTGTCTTATTTATTCTCTAATGAGGTCTTTCTGCAAATTCGCTCTTCTATCATCTCAATTTTGTCGGATATATGTATGTAGGATGAGTATCATAGTCTTTCTACTTGGTAGTTTTTTTAATCTAATAGTAAGCTTCTTAGTAAGGGATCTACTGAAATTGATGTAATGTAATGAATTCCTCGTGTATTTATTGCGACCGCATGTAGATTTAATATAATCCTCATTTTTGGTTAAAACAATATTATAGTAAAATTATATTTATGGTTACTTTTTTTTATAATGCATGGATTGTTTATTTGAAATATTGAAAATGTTATAAAACTTAAACATTATTTATAATTACAAATTTTATAAATAATTTTTAATAATACATATATATATATATATATATATATATATATATATATATATATTATTTTATTTTATTTTATTTTATTTTATTTTTTCTATTTTTTTAAATTATAAATTATAAAAATTTACATTCTAAAATATATAAATTTTAGATATTATAGTAGAAGTTTATAAGAATATGGAAGCATTTCTTAGCTCTGTGGTTTATAGACTATGCTTGTAGGTTGCATGACATATGTTGTGGCCTCGACATCTCCCCCCTCTCCTCACCTAGGTTTATTAAAGGCAACTGTAAGCTATCTCACATGATGTCGTCTCTCTCCTCCTTCAGGTTAGATTCTTCATTGACTCCCTCTTCCACTTTTTGATCGCCCCCTTGTTGGCACAAACCAAAGCTGTAAATATGACGTGTCTCATATGCACCAATGGACACCGACATGAATTATGAGCTAGTGGACTTATTTGTTAGCCCTGTAGATTTGTAGAACATCTGACCACGGGGATTCAATCTGATCTTATGATGTACTAAAACAAGATATTGAATCCCTTCTACAATTTGCGGAAGCAAACACGATCGCACAATCACATAAAAAAGAAAGACAAAGAGACAATCAATCGCACAACACAAGATGTATCTAAGGAAAGCACGCTGCCTAAAACCCCGCTATCTATATATTTTATAAATTCAAGGATCATGAAACAATGCAATGCTTTCTCACACAAGAGAACGTATGCACTATGCCAACTGTTTCACGCTGATCTAGGAAAAATTGGACAAATACTTAGCCAATTCTTTGCTTATGCTCAGCCTGCCTTGCTCACACATTCCTTGACGAATTAATTCCCTATTAAATAGGAAAATCCCTTGCCTTGACAACACAATCCATCCAAGGTCAGCAACTAACTCTATAACTGACCTGTACAATTTTCTAATTATACAACTGAAAGTTATCTTCCATTCTGTCTCAACTGGGTCTTCATCTGAACTGACATGCAACAACTATTTATATAGAATTAGCAGTTGACTGATATATCACTCATTGTGAATTAAATCAGGTTTAATTCAGTGGACCTCTCACTAGCTCATCACTGAGTTAGAACTAGTTAAACTAATTTTAACTCAATTAATCGAGTTAACTAATTACAACTCATGCACAACTGCAACTAGACCCCCTTAAATCATATAATCACTCTATATGCAAGCTCTATGACCCTCAATTTGAATTTCCTAACCTAACTCATTCATTCTGACTTAGTTAACTAATACAAGTTGTTATGATATGAAATTACAATTTCTCTTCCAAATTAATTAAGGGAAAATTAAATTAGAAGCTTTGCTTTAGGGTGCCATTTCTTGGTGCCATTTCAACATTCCCTCTCAACAAGAAATGGATTATCTACTACCCCGATCCTATCCCTAAGGAATTCGAATTTTCTCCTTTCTAGCACCTTTGTCAAAATGTATGCATCATGCTCCTCCATGGGAATGTACTCTAATGACATGATCCTCCTTCGAACACAATCTCTGAGATGGTGATATCGGATATAAATATGCTGGGACCTGTCATGGACTACTGGATTAACCGAGAATTTGATGCAACTATGGTTATCACAATGTATCATTGTACGATCCATCTACTAACCAAACAAACCAACAAGTATCTTCCTCATCCAAATGGCCTCACATGCAGCCTGATTGGCTACCATGTACTCTGCCTCTGCTGAGCTGAGTGAAACTGATATTTGTTTCATGTTGTACCAAGAAACTATTGTTGATCCTATGTTGAAGATGCTTCCTAATGTGCTCTTCCAGTCAGATGGACTCCCATCCAAATCTGCATCGGTGAAGACTTGAAGCTTCACTCCCTATGTTCGTCTATACCATAATCCATGGTACGTAGTGCCCCTAATATATCTCAACACATGATTCCCTGCCTTCCAAAAGATCTTGGTCAACTTAACCATAGCTTAGCTCAACTGGTTAACTGCGTAGGATATGTCGAGTCATGTGTTCACGAAATACATGAGTGAACCCACCAGCTGCCTGTAAACAATAACATCCATTACTTCACCTGAAGTAGCATCCTCCTTCCTTGAGTTTCTTACAAGAGGAGTTTCCATGGGTTTGGTTCCCTCCATGTGGAACTTCCTCACAATATCCTTGGCATACTTGCCCTGAGATACAAATAGCTCCCCATCTCTTTGCCATATTTCCAATCCAAGGAAATAGTGCAAGAGCCCCATGTCCTTCATCTCAAATTCTCTTGCAAGATCATCTTTTCAAGACTTTATGAGCCGCTCATCACCTGTCAGAATCAAATCATCAACATAAAGTACAATAATCAAAAGCTTACCATCAACCACAATATGATATAGGTTCGCATCCGCTTAACTCTTGGTGAAGCCCAACCCCGTGAAATATCTATCAATCCTAGTGTATCAAGCATGAGGTGCTTGCTTCATCCCATACAATTCTCTCTTGAGTCTTCACACATGTGACCCCCTGTCTAAGGTCTTAAAACCTTTCTTTTGCTCAATGTACACTTATTCCTCAATAAATCCTTTGAGAAAGGTTTTCTTTACATCCATATGGTGTATCTGTCATCCCATCTGTGCATAGAGTGCAAGGATGGATCTAATGGATGAATATACCTTGCGACTGGTGAAAAATTATCATCACAGTCAATCCCCACCACCTAAGAGAACCCTCTGGCCACAAATCTAGCCTTGTGTTTCTCCACAATCCCATCTGCTACATGATTCACCTTGTAGACCCATTTGGAGCCTACAACTGACTTCCCCACTGGTCTTTGGACAACTAACTTCCCATGCATTGTTCCTGATAATGGAGTCATACTCTTCAACCATGGCATCAACCCATACTGGCTGTTGCATTGCTTCCTCAAAAGAGGGTGGTTCTATAAAAATACCTTCTCTCATAAGAGCCAGGTATCAAGTGTACCACTCTGGGGACCTTCTATTCTTGCGATGTGATGTGGGTGCTCCCACATTCCCTCTCGCATCCAGCAATAATCCATCAGCCTCTATGGTGCGCTTCCTTCCATCTCTAGTGGATGGATCTGCATGAGTGGTTTCTACCACTCTCTATTCCTCTTCTTATGGTTACTCCACATCTCGAGGTTCATCCTTTGGAGCTAAGAGCTCCTCAAATACATGAAATTCAAACTCCCGCTCAAGGGACAATCGCATGGCTTTGTCTTCATAAAACTTCACATCTCTTGTTTAGTCAATTTAATATTCTTAAATTGTTGACATAAATTATCGACCTGAGTTGGTAAACTTGTGAAGTGCAAGTACACTATATATGCTAGAAGCCTCTTTTTAATTTAGTTTTTTGGTGTGATGATTATATTTGTAGAGATTGCTTCTAAGGATGTTTTTATTTTTATGTCCCTAATGAAATTGATGGATTGAATTACAACTAAGTTCTAAAAATCAACTCTGTAGAAATCAACTAAATTCTACAAATCATCTAAGTTTCTATTCTGCAAAAACTAAAACAAATATTTCTCTATCTTATGAAGAATTATTAACTAATGTATTTGTTAGTCTCTAATAATTCTAATAGTCTAATGTATGAAAATAAAATCAAGTTCTAGAAAGAAAAATAAAAAAGGAATTTGGATTTTTTATATTTTTAAAATGAAATGCTATATAAATGGCACTGTGCAAAGAAATGAATAAGTCAATATTGTTCTAGACATAAATCACTCTTAAACTAAAAAGTATTCACTCATACGCCAAAAATAAATTTAAATCATTATTGCTTGGAAAGAAATCACTCGTACTTTTGAAAGGAACTCACTCAAAACTAGAAAAGAAATATTTCAATGTTCTTTGAAATAATGAAATGAATGACACATGAATTTGTAAAACTAGTCTACAATAAACTATTGTTGCATGGAAAATAAATATATGAATCACTTTTGCATTTTAACAATTTAAAAGGGAATTGAATCTACATCAAATGACAAAGGAAAACTATGTAACATTTGCTTCAAATGACAATGTAGAATTCTAGAAATAACTACAACATTTGACAAAATGAAAACATGAACTGAAACTACGTCAAATGATGAAATAAAACTATAAAAACATCTACATTAAAAGCACGAAATGTAGAACCTTCTCTGTTTGCAAGGGCCCTCCACAAACACGTGGTTTCAACGATCTATTCCAACAACTAGTTGTGCATCAAATGTCCAAGATGTTTCTTCATTTAAAAGGAATAAAAAAACAAAGTTTAAAAACCTCACAGTCACATCACAATTTCGCACTGTCCACGTATTTGTTTGCCCTGTATTTATAAAATCATATGTATAACGGTTTAGAGGCTTTTACGCCTATTTAGACTAAAAAATCATATCTTAAACCTTTCAACAGACAATATAATTGTGTTTCTTCACTATTTGATATTTGGAAAAACAAATCGTGAAGCGTGATTGTCTTGGACTCTCACTTGTTCAACATGTGTTGACTGCTCCTATGACTGCTCAACTAGACGATTCCTTGCATTATTTGGCTCGGATGGATAGGAGGAAATCCATGAGGGGATCAATCTCCACTTGTCCACACACTTCATTGCTCTATTGGCACCTCAGAACCCAACGAATCATGGATATGGCTACGGAAATGCGGATCAGCTGCAGAATCACGTCAATTCTATAGCTAATACAAACTTTAATATAATAAGAAGGAAAATTACTGAATATGAAATATAGGTCATTTAAATACCTTACCATAATATCAATACATTTCATTTAAATGCTTATTTGAGTTGATGATGATATCAAAAAGGAGGAAAAGTAGGAGAAAGGAAGTGTCCGAATTAAGCAATCATGAGGCTTTGCATTCCCACATATGGAGGTTATTGCATGTATTCATGCAAAAATTCAAAATTAATGACCCTTTTCAGCTACTGCATTTGTCCTCAGACTTCTGCCAAAATATCCAAATTTATCTTCTTCACCTTCTTTTTAATCACTGCCATCCTTGGCTTTCTCATCAAGATTTTGTACTCAGATTTATGACCTGTCTCATAAGACTTTTATTGTGTTTCTTTAACTTTTTTTTTTTCTTGTACCACAAGCCCAAATGCAAAAGAATATTGTCATTCTTGGTTTTCTCAATTTTTTTCTGCAACCTTAAGGCCTCATGCTCTTATTGTATATGTCTATTTAGTGTCTCTAGCTCAAATATTTCTTGTATTAAGGTGTTTACAACTAGAGGTTCTTGTGGTCTACTTGATTGAGCTTCTTCCCTTTGGTTCAATATTGATGTTTTCCATGTATATCTCTTCTCCAAATATTTAATGTAATCATAAATTTGTTGATGCACAAAATCAATTTCTGGTGTTTTTTGCCCTGGGCTATGAATGGGTGAGATGACAGTAGGTGATGGAACCCTTATTTCCTCTTCTAGATCAACATATTATGTACTCTTTTGAGATGGTTCTTTTATTTCTTGGATGAGCCTGACACTTCTTCTTACTGTTGGAGGAGGGTTTTGAGTTATTTCCCTTTCCTTCCCTATTTTGGGTTCCTCTGTTTTCTTGGATTTATTTCCTTCTTTTGTGTTGTCTTTCTTCCTTCTAGCGCTTTACTTCTTAATGTTTCCTAAATTTTTTGCAATGGGAACCTCATCTTTTGACTGTTCTTGTGGTGGTTGTTGTACTTTTTCAACAAGGTTTTCAATTTTTCTTTTTCTCCCTCTTTTTGTTTTGCTATTGTTGGGTTGCTCCTCGTCTCCCTCTTTGAAATGATTCACAATTAGGAAGTTATCCCAATTATCTCCTAGACTTTCAAGGTGAAACTATATGAGAATTTTAATAAATCCATGGTGATACATGGTGTTTTCTATAAATTGGATTCTCCTCTGAACATTCCTTGACATATTTCTTAAACTATTCAACAAGAAGTGTGGAAGATTTAACTCATTGCCTTCAAGAAAATACATCAACACTCGAACATGATAAAAGTACATGCACTCAAATCTCCCTTCACAAGTGACAAATTTTTGAATTACTAATCGTAAATTCCACCATTTACCTTTAAGTCTTGTGCTTGGAATCCCCTTCTAAAAAATGGTTGTGTCCATACTTGAATTTTTTTAGGAAAACCTTCCATTATTCACCTTCAATGCCTCTGTTCTTGAACCATCTCTCTCCATTTCTTGGAAATCTGATAGCTTCAGTGATAAAAGACTCTGTCACTGCAAATTTGACATCTCCAATTTCAACCTCTATTCCATCGAAAGCCCTGAAAAATGATTTGGTTACTTCCTTGTTAAAGCCTTTGAATTCCTCCACGAAATTGAGCCACTGTGCCTTCTACAACACCTCTTTCACCTGTGGGTACCCCTCCATGAACTTCCTCCCTTCTAGTTCTGTTCTCAATATGACTCCCATGGTTTAGAAGTTTCGCCTCAAGACTACTTCTTGAGAGGGTATGAGTGAAGACTTCGAAATTAACGACAATATGAGTGAGGTCGAGAGGAACTGACCATTAGGCGATCTTAACAATGAAATTGAGATTTGATGTTGGAGAGTTTATGTAGTTATGAGGAGTGAATGGCGGATTTTGGTTTTGATTTAATTTGACACGATCAACTCTTAGAAATAATTTATTTGAATTGATGGTATAATGCCCATATGATTCATACACTAATGTTTAAACCCTTATTATCAAATTAAATTTTTGCATTTGCATACCTTTGAATTGATGTTGCTAATCCCTTGGATTTTCTTCTCTCTTTTTTTCTTTCTTTGTCTTCAGGTGCCTTTAGTGGTGGATCACCTTAATTCTTCAATTACTTTAGTAAAAAAGGTTCATGTCAAACATTAGTTGCAGAAATCTATCAGGGATGCACAATCTCACTAATTCGGTAACTGTCTTTATTCTAGAAAGACAAGAAAGGGATGCAAAGAAAATGGAATTTTTAGAACATATAAGAAGAACATTTAAGATGCCAAAAGAAAATTCTTGGTTTTACCTTAGTTTTTTTTGTAACCTTGTAACAATTGTAAGCATTGGTTTTCATGTCTATACTTTTATTTTTATTTTATCTTTTTATTATATATATATATATATATATATATATATATATATATATATATATATATATATATTGTTTTTTATTTTATTTATTTTATTTTGTTTTTTCTCTCTCTTTTTTTTAGGAAAAATAAAAGCAAAATAATGCTTTAAGTTGGAGGAGAAGAATTCTTCTCAACCAACTTCAAATCAAAATTGCTTTGAAATATCTCAACAAATTCCTCCTTTGTTAATGACTTGTGATAGATCGTTAGTCGATGTCCATTTACAAAGAGAGGGAATTTTTCTTCATCAATGGTCCTAATCCTGACTGCTTCATTATCAAAGATTTTTCAATCTCATAAGGCCCAAGCCAATGAGTTTGAAATTTTCCTTGAAAATCCTTGAACTTTGAATCAAAGAGTAATGCCCAATCTCCAGCTTGAAATTTTCTTTCTTTGATATATTTATCATGCCACTTGAATCTTTGTTGCTGAACTAGACTGGTCTTTTGAATATCATCTTGTCTTATTTCATCAAGCTCATTGAGTTGTTCCATTCTATGCTTTTGTGCTTTTGATAGGTCAAGTCCCAATTTAATTGTTGTCTTGAAAGTTTTTATTCGGAACTCAATAAGAAATAGGACTTTCTTTCCATAAACAAGTTCATAGGGAGTATGTCCTTTAGTTCTTCTCCATGTAGTTCGGTAGGCCCATAAAGCTTCTGGAAGCTTTTCTGCCCAGTCCCTTTTATGCAAATGTACAGTCTTGGTAAGGATTGTGTCATACACTTTGTTATTAGATTCCACTTGTCCATTTTCTTGTGGATAATATGGAGTAGAATTTCTATGCTTGATTTTGTATTCCCCTACTATCTTCTACACCATCTTGGATGTGATTTGAGTACCTTGATTTGTCATTATTTCCCTTGGGACACCAAAACGAGTAAACATATCCTCAAAAATAAATGAAACTACAACATTTTAAGTGGCAAAAGAAAGTGCTTTAGCTTATACCCATTTAGTAACATAATTAGTACACACAAGAATATACCTATTTTGCCTTTATGGTGGATTAATTGGTCCGACAAAATCTAGAGCCCAATTTTCAAAAGGTTCAATAAGTACCTGAGGTTGTAGAGGCATTTCATCTAAAGGAACAAGTTTCCCCATTCTTTGACAACTATCACATCTCTTAACATATTCTTTGGCATCCTTAAAAAGGGAAGGTCAATAATATCCCAAGAGAAGGACTTTATAGGCAGTTATTTTATCAGCAAAGTGTCCTCCACATGGTTCATCATGACATGCTTTTAGTATCTCAGGCATTTCATCTTCTCTTACACATCTTCGAATGATGAGATCTCGACCTGTCTTGTACAATTCCTCATTTATCCATGAATAAGATTCACTCATTTGAATTATCTTTCTTTTCTCTCTAGGAAACAAATATGATGGTAATTTCCATGTTTCCAAATAGTTAGAAATATCTGCAAACCATGGAGATTGAGTGGACATTGTAAAGAGATATTCATAAGGAAAATTATCTTCTATAGGTATCATTGTTATCATTTTGAATTCTAGATAAAAAGTCAGCAACTGTATTTGTTTTCGAGGTCGATCCAAAATAGTGATATTAAATTCCTGTAACAATAATAACCATCTTGTGACTCTTCCGTTAGTAATTGGTTTATTCATTAGATATCTAATATCATAATTGTCTGTATGAATGAAAGTTTCATAGCCAGTGACGTAATATCGGAATTTGTTAATGGCATGGACAACAACTAAAAACTCATTTTCAGTAATAGTATAATTTAACTCTGATGCAGGAGCATCCGGCTCAGCAATTTAATTTAATTTAATTTAATATAAGGGGTCTTGTATTTCTAAGAAATTGGAATGATTTGTTTAGAGTTGAGTGATTTTAATATTTGAAAATAGGATTAATAAAAATTGAGAGGATTTTTGTAAATATTCTCAAGAGAGAATATGAGAGATTTGAAAATTTATTATTTTAGAATTAGTTTCATGAATTTGGGGATTTATGAGGATCCTTAGGGATTAAGTAGAAATTTTAGGATTAAAGAGGATTCTTAGGAATTTGTGGAGAATATAAAGGATCTGAAACCAAAATTGGTTTCAGAACCACTTGTATAAATTATAAGCCTCAAAGGCATGGAAATATATAGAGAGAGATTCAGGATAGAGAGAAGGAGTTGTTTTTGTAAGCCTACGAGAAATTTAGAGAAAAGGCCACTGATACAGAAGATCGGGCTAGAGGAAGAACTCCTATGTAAATATTGATTTTTGAGGTATGATTATTTAATAAATCAGAGAATTTACATATTGAAAAGATGGGATAAATAGAGTATTCGAATTTTGAAATAGCTGGAGATTGTGGTTCCGCCATTTTGAGCTACAGGATTATTGAAGGTATGAGACTTTGTATTTTTAAAAGGTTGAATATTTATTTATTGAATTTTGTATGGTTTCGCATATACCGAAGACTGGTCATCGATCACTGAATGGATCGATGCCCATGAATTTAGCAAAACATGACCCTGCAATTTGATGTTTAATTTACATTGCGTAGAGGCAATAGAGCATAATGGGATCAGAAAATATATAAAATGCGGAGAAGTTTATTTCTGTCATTTTTATAAATCCATGGGAATTGTGAGAGATTGAGTTTATCCAGATGAATTAAAACTCTGTTAATCCTTTAGTTGTTGGACGCTGAATGTTGAAATTGTTAACCATTCTAAGGATTCGATATCACATTTAAAATCTGTGATAGACAGTCAAGTCTATGAGAAATTAAAATGTATAGAGGCTACATACATGTCCAAGAAGAAACGCAGCTGCAATTTCTCATACCACCATATTATCAATGCAATCCACGCAGCAATTGATAACACAGATTGATTCAAGAATTTTATTCATACATGGAATTGTCTCAAACTTTAGTTTCATAAATGAAATCCATCCCATCTTATGAATAGGTGAACTGCATCATTCATATGGGTTGGTTTATTTTGTAAGGTTTCTGTGGAATCTATTAAGTGGATTTAAACTACAAAATCCTGATGCTCTTCTATAAAGGGAAAGACTGTAATTTGGTCAAAGACAGAAATCCTAAACAATGGCGCAGAGGAAAGAACTGACTGTGTTACAACTTCTTCATTGTTGCTCCGACATAGTTTCTGAAAATGGAATCGTAGTCCAATGAAATAAATGACTGCAGAACAATAGATTGGAGGAGATAACCTCGATTTATGTTAATTGAGGGTTCTTTTATGCATATTGGGAGTAGCAGAATTGAGTTGTGATGCGAAATTGCAAAATTGCAATCTGCATATCACAAAGGTTAACAGACAGGAATGTTTCAAATTGTTATAGTCCATGAAATGGAAGATTGTGTGATACAGCAATGATCCTGAGGTTGCGATGAAAAGTTGCTAAGAAAAAGAATTGAATTTAATTGAATTCGATAAAGCTGAAATATGTAGAACGGAGAAAATGGTTTCATAAAACCGACAATGGTATTTGCATTGGTTAAAAGTTGCAAGCTGTATTTATTTGATGAAAGGCTGAAGTGGTAAGTATAAAAAGTATAAAAAATTTAAGTATTCAGATTAAGAGATTATTTACGGGCTTTAAAAAAAAAAAGGTTTATTTGTTGAAAGTAATTATAATAGAAAGTCTGGATAAAAATACCAAGGTCCGTAACTTTTATGCTTATCAGAATTCACAAATTCCTGTATATATTATGAGTAATCTACTTGAGTTTAATGAAAAGGGTTAAGCTTTGGATAATTTGAAACAAAGTGGTTTTTCTTTTAAGAATGAAATCATGCTTCCACATAAAGAGAGAAAGTTGAGATTTTTAAGGAATATGGATTTCACCATGCTAAAGCATATTAAAAACTTGGAATATGGAGTTAAACGATTATTTATGGGTAAACGCAGCTAAGGCTGCATCATTTTGATATCAGAGCTGGCAATAGATCTTTTGAAGATTAATGATTTTTCTAAATTAGAATGCACGTGTGATGAAGGAAGTATGAGCAGATCGGATATTAAATCTGATAAGCGACAGATACATAGAATTGAAGTGAACAAGAATTTGCAGAAATAAATGAAGACAGTCCAATCAAAGTACAAGTGAATGAAGAGAACAAGGTTGTGCAGAGATCTTGAAGGTGAGACAATTTTAATCCGGTTTAAAAATTGTCATTGCAGAATTCTTGTTGCAGACAAGATGAAGACAAAGGTTTGATGATGATGGTAGTGAACCAAAATATTCCAGCTAAAGGTTGGATAGGGAGAACAACTGAAGTGTTCTCAAGAGAAGGTGAGTTGAGGATATAAGCCTAGAGAGAGCAGAAGAGAGTGCTTAAGAGGTTCCAGAGATAGAGAACCAGTGCTTGCCAAAAGACTGAGTCCAGAGAGGGGATTGGTAAGGTAAGTGGCAGCATGGAGGACTTGTTATTTCAAAGGCTTAATGCAAATCATAGTGAGTGAGGAGCTCATGAAGAAGATGATCATGGAGGATCAGAGAAAAAGTTCTAAAGAATGCCACAGAGATAAGATAAATGATGAGGATAGAGAAAGAGATGTTGCAGTGATGAAAGTACAACTTGAGGTACTACAAGGATGGCTGCAAGAGACAAGGAATGAATGCCGAAGACATGGATGGAAAATGAGGAAATGGGTTAGATGGAACTTATTGCAAAATAAATGGAATGCCAAGATGATGAAGGAGTTGAGTCACAACAAATAGGATCTACCAGAAACCAGAAAGTACATTGTGGAATATTGATGCTTGAGGAAGCAAATGAGACTGAAAATTCTTGTGTTTTTAAAACTAATGATTTGTGTATGATTGCAGGTACACCACAGGATGATGAAAAAGCCTTAGAGTTTGTTAAGAAGAAGGAGCTGAATATGAAATTTGTTCAGATTAATGTTGAGATCGCAAGATCTCAGAAAGAAAAGGAGATAGAGGGATCTCATGGAAATATATGGCAGAGTATTGAAACAGGGGAAGAAGGACCATCTGATGATTGGTCAACAACAAGTGAAGGTAGAGAAAGTCATGTAAAGTTTCCAAGTTCTACTCCAATTGAAATTGTTGAGTTATATAGAGAGTTAGATCTTCAAATAAGATAGTTGGAAGAGTAGAGGATCTATATTCAGGGTGAATTGTTGAAAGAGAAAAACAAAGAAATTGTCATTAATAACAATAAGGAAACAGAGGTAAAAATGATTCACCAAATCGAAGGAGTTCATTATTGTGAACAAGAGTAGGGAGACATTCATGAAATCGATGATATGGAGGAGAGACTAGCTGACAGTCTCATGGAGAATTTAAAGCAGCATACTGAGATGTTGCCAGAGCAGGAAGAGGTATTGGAACCTTGTATTTTTAATATTGATAATTCATGTGTGAATTATGCGGGTAAAGGAGGACAGCAAATGGAAAATCTCAGAGAATTTAATGAAAAGGAAACTATGTTAGCAGAAAACATAGTGAAGAATCATCATTCTATCATGCTGATTGGCACAATGGAGATAACCCTAGAAAGTGGGAAGGAAGATAGTAAAGTTTTTCAGAGTCCCGGAAGAGACTTAGAAATGCAAGAAGAAGATTTGGTGACTGGATCATTAAATGAGACCATTGGGTCTTGTAATTTTGATGTTGATAATTTGATTGTTTTTACAGATGTTGCAGAAGGCAATCCATCTCTTGGAGTTGTCTTGAATGAAGATACAAAGTTTTAATAAGCTGAATTGATTGTCAGAATCAATCAAGGAGGTAAAGGACAATCACTGAAGGTTGTCAAGGAAGAAGAAGAAGGTTATGTTGAAACTGAATTGCAACATATTGATGATGTGTTTGAAATGAAACAAGTACAAAGGGAAGCGCTGAAATGCTTGCTGGAAGCAATTGTTCCAGAGAAAGGAATTGTAGTCACTAAAGTGAAAATGCCCGAAGTTGTGGAAGAGGCAGGAGCAGATACTAGTTTGCCAAATTTGATTATGCTTACTAGTATACAAGGAATAGTGAATAATTATGTTGTTGTGGTTAAAGAATCAGAAGATAATTTATTTACAGGTGGTAAGCAGAAGAGGGATGTTGTAGAGGGAGATATCTTAAGAGATATTCAGGAAGTCTAGGAGGCAGAAACATTTATAGCAATGTCCAAAGCAAGAGTATTTGGAGAAATATCTACAATAATATTTGCAGTAAAAATTGAAAGCAGCAACAAAAGGCAGAATGAACTGGACATATAGATTGAAAGTATAAAAAGGTTGATGATGAAGGTGTCTCAGAAGAATACATCAACAAGAAAGCAAAGAAATTATATCAAGGAGAAGACAAGAACAGACTGTGAAATCATAGCTAGTGGGAAGATGCAGAGTAGAGTATGGAAGCCTGGAAGAGTGCAACTGAAGAA
Source organism: Pinus albicaulis (assembly GCA_034641835.2). Taxonomy (NCBI): domain Eukaryota; kingdom Viridiplantae; phylum Streptophyta; class Pinopsida; order Pinales; family Pinaceae; genus Pinus; species Pinus albicaulis. Next base: position 152,238,226 of record CM076573.1, read on the forward strand.
TAATGTAGCTATTGGATAGCAGCAAAACAGAGTATGGGATCCAGGAGGCAAAGGTTGGAAGCACATGATCAAGAGATCATGATAAATTCCTACTTTGGGAGTCTGATGCAAAAGCATCCGGCTCAGCAATTTAATTTAATTTAATTTAATATAAGGGGTCTTGTATTTCTAAGAAATTGGACTGATTTGTTTGGAGTTGAGTGATTTTAATATTTGAAAATAGGATTACTAAAAATTGAGAGGATTTTTGTAAATATTCTCAAGAGAGAATATGAGAGATTTGAAAATTTATTTTTTAGAATTAGTTTTGATGAATCTGGGGATTTATGAGGATCCTTAGGGATTAAGTAGAAATTTTAGGATTAAAGAGGATTCTTAGGAATTTGTGGAGAAGATAAAGGATCTGAAACCAAAATTGGTTTCAGAACAATTTGTATAAACTATAAGCCTCAAAGGCATGGAAATATATAGAGAGAGATTCAGGATAGAGAGAAGGAGTTGTTTTTGTAAGCCTACGGGCAATTTAGAGAAAAGGCCACTAATACAGAAGATCAGGCCAGAGGAAGAACTCCTATGTAAATATTGATTTTTGATGTATGATTATTTAATAAATCAGATAATTTGCATATTGAAAAGATGGGATAAATAGAGTATTTGGATTTTGAAATAGCTGGAGATTGTGGTTCCGTCATTTTGAGCTACAGGATTATTGAAGGTACGAGACTTCGTATTTTTAAAAGGTTGAATATTTATTTATTGAATTCTGTGTGGTTTCACATATACCAAAGACTGGTCATCGATCACTGAATGGATCGATGCCCATGAATTTAGCAAAACGTGACCCTACAATTCGATGTTTAATTTACATTGCGTAGAGGCAATAGAGCAGAATGGGATCAAAAAATATATAAAAGGTGGAGAAGTTTATTTCTGTCATTTTTATAAATCCATGGGAATTGTGAGAGATTGATTTTATCTAGATGAATTAAAACTCTGTTAATCCTTTAGTTGTTGGAAGCTGAATGTTGAAATTGTTAACCATTCTAAGGATTCGATATCGCATTTAAAAAATATGATAGACAGTCAAGTCTATGAGAAATTAAAATGTATAGAGGCTACATACATGTCTAAGAAGAAGCGCAACTACAATTTCTCATACCACCGTATTATCAATGCAATCCATGCAGCAATTGATAACACAGATTGATTCAATAATTTTATTCATACATGGAATTGTCTCAGACTTTAGTTTTAGAAATGAAATCCATCCCATCTTATGAATAGGTGAATTGCGTCATTCATATGAGTCGGTTTGTTTTCTAAGGTTTATGTGGAATCTATAAGCGGATTTAAACTACGAAATCCTGATGCTCTTCTATAAAGGGAAAGACTGTAATTCAGTCAAAGGCAGAAATCCTAAACAATGACGCAGAGGAAAGAAGTGACGGTGTTATAACTTCTTCATTGTTGCTCCGGCATAGTTTCTGAAAATGGAATCGTAGTCCAATGAAATCAATGATTGCAGAACAACAAATTGGAGGAGATAACCTCGATTTATGTTAATTGAGGGTTCTTTTATGCGTATTGGGAGTAGCAGAATTGAGTTGTGATGCGAAATTGCAAAATTGCAATCCGCATATCACAAAGGTTAACAGACAGGAATGTTTCAGATTGTTACAGTCCATGAAATGGTGGATTGTGTGATACAGCAACAATCTTGAGGTTGCGATGAAAAGTTGCTGAGAAAAAGAGTTGAATTCAATTGAATTCGATAAAGCTGAAATATGTAGAACAAAGAAAATGGTTTCATAAAACCAACAATGGTATTTGCGTTGGTTGAAAGTTGTAAGCTGTATTTATTTGATGAAAGGCTGAAGTGGTAAGTATAAAAATTTTAAGTATTCAGATTAAGAGATTATTTATGGGCTTTAAAAAAAAAAGGTTTGTTTGTTTAAAGTAATTATAATAGAAAGTCTGGATAAAAATACCAAGGTCCGTAACTTTTATACTTATCAGAATTCACAAATTCCTGTATATATTATGAGTACTTCACTTGAGTTCAATAAAAAGGGTTAAGCTTTGGATAATTTGAAACAAAGTGGCTTTTCTTTTAAGAATGAAATAATGCTTCCGCATAAAGAGAGAAAGTTGATATTTTTAATGAATATGGATTTCACCATGCTAAAGCATATTAAAAGCTTGGAATATGGAGTTTAACGATTATTTGTGGGTAAATGCAACTAAGGCTGCATCAAACTATGTCGGAGTCAAATTTTTACTTGTATAGTAAATTTCATAAGGAGTCAAGTCTTTTTGTCCTAATACGACTCCTAGAACTATATCAGAAGCATCAGTTTGAATATGAAAATGCAATTTCCAATTTGGTCCTCTCATGATAGGTGCTTCATAAATCTTCTCTTTCAAATTTTCAAAGGATTTCTGGCAATCGTGAGTCCAATTGAATTCAAAATCTTTTGTAAGCAATTTGTAGAGTGGATATGCAATTTTTGTGAAGTTTTCTATAAATATTCTATAGTATCCAGTGAAACTAAGAAAACTCCTAACATCTCTTTGAAAAATTTGAATTGCTAATTTAGAAATAAATTCTACTTTAGATGAGTCCACTTAATTCCATTTCCTGAAATGTGGTGTCCTAAAACAATCTCCTCAGTGAACATAATAAAACATTTTTCATGAGTTAATTAGAGATTTTCTTCTTTACATCTTATGAGAACTTTTTCTAAATTGTTAAGAGCTTCTTGAAAAGAATTTCCATAGACTGTAAAATCATCCATATAAACTTCCACACAATCATGAATTAGATCAGAGAAAATACCCAATACTTCTCTTTGGAATGTTTTTGGTGCATTAAATAACCCAAAAGGAAGTACTCGATAATCATAACTTCACCATGGACAGGTAAAAGTGGTTTTGTCTTGATCTTCTGGTGCAACCTGAATTTGGTTATACCCACTAAAACCATCCAAGAATGAGAAATTTTTCTTCTCTAATAATGTATCTAAAACTTGATCTATGAAAGGGAGTGGAAAATGATCTTTCAAAGTGGCCTTATTAAGCTCCCTATAATCAACACATGCTCTCCATTTTCCATTCTTTTTAGGAACAATTACTAAAGGTGAAATCCATTGACTCTCTAATATTGGATAAATAAAATTTACATTTAATATTTTTTGTAGTTCCTCCTTAACAATTTCCCTTAAGTTTGGATTCATTATTTTTTTGTGGTTGTCAGATTTGTCTGGTATTCTCTTCTATATATATATATATATATGATGCATGCAAGTTTCAGGATCAATTCCTTTCATGTCAGTGTATTCCCATGCATATGTAGGAAAGTGTTTTTGCATTGTTTCTATTAATTTCTTCTTTTGAAATTCTTCTATATTTTTTTTTACATATAAATTTTTTCCTGGAAAGATTTCTATTGAAGAATTGCCAAATTCTTCCATAGAATATAAAGACATCTATCTCGATGATAAATATTCTATTTTGCATTGTTTTTGAAAATTTTGACTAACCTCATAGTAAGAAGATGATTCATTATTTTCTATCAAATTTAAAATTTGATCTTCTTAACTAACTTGTGAGATAGTAAAAATAGGTTGTATATCATTATCATCATCCATCCATTCTTCATTTTCTACCTCTATCATTGTTTTTGCAAGTGGATACAGTGTGAATTTCTTTGTTGAGCTTCCACCTGAGACAAACATATCACCGGATTTACAACTGATAAAAGCATCGACTGTATCTAACCAATGTCTCCCTAAGATTAATGGATGTCCCCCTAAGTTATTCTTGGGTGTCAAGATCATAAAATCAACTCGATATTTCCAAGAATCTAAGGATACATAAATATCCTCTAACACACCATCAGGTTTGATTACAGATCTATCTGCTAGTTGTAATAATGTTGGTGTATATTGGAGATTAGGAAGTTTTAGCGGATCCATAGTTTTATTACTCATGATGTTTATAGTTGCTCCTAAATCAATCAGTGTGTTTGGTATTTCAATGCCATTGATGTGTGTTTTCACAATGGAACTTGTTGGGTCCAAATATTTTTGAATTTTTTTTTTTCCCATCATGATATCTGCAAATTTTCCAACTAATTGAATTCTTTTGACTTCTTTTCTTTTTCTTCCAGGTTTTTTAATACTTAACTCCCTATTTTTTTTTTATATAAATAATTGGAATTTATTTGATAGCTTGTAGCATAGGAATTTTTATGCAAACATTCTTCAGCTCATCTAACATATCATAATCAGGCATCATGATATGTTTTTCTACCCCTTTATCAATTTGTAATCTTTCAGGGAATGGGGGTTTTAAGACAAATACTGAAGGTTGCTACATAATGGGAGTTGAGGTTATTGGAGTATCATGTGTAGGAGTTTCTTGTTTTTGGATATTTTCTTTCTGATGAAGAGATGTCTCTTCTTCAGAATAATTGTTTTTATTTTGAGGCTTTTTGTTTTGATGAAGAGATATCTCTTCCTCGGAATGATCATCCTTTGCTTTTTCCTGAATAACAACAGATGGCGACTTCTTTTATAATACTCTACTATATTTAAGTTGAACATTGTTAATATCTAATGGAGTTATCATGTATGTATGGAAATTTTGTCCCTCCATGTTGTAAACAGGTTGTGAATATTTAGTATTTGGGTTTGGAAGTGGTTGAGCAGGAAATTGATTTGGTTTTTGTGGAAATTGTAATGATTGTTTTGGATTTTAAGTTTGAAACTGAGTTTGAGGCAGTTGACTAGACTGAGGAAAATGTTGAGGTGAGAAGTTTGGATAAGGTTGTGGATATTGGTGATATTGAGAATATCTACCAAAAGGATTTTTCCATCCTTGTGTCCAAGGTTTAGATTGAGACCAAGGTTGCCGTGGCATTGGTGTATTCCAATTATTTTGTGGGGGTTGAGTATACATTTAAGTGTTGAATACTTGAGTTTGTGATCCTTTCCATGGTCTTCTAGCAACAAAAAAAAAGAGGATATATTTGATTTGGATCCACTTCCTCTTGGTAGACAACTTTAAGACCTGGTATTGAAGGAAATTTTTTTGTGTCATGATTTTCTGTACATATAACACAAGTTTCTACACTTTTCAAATTAAAAGGACATTTTCTCAAAGCATGCTTATTTCTACACTTAGGACAAAAGATAGATAAGGCATCCCTTTCAACTCTTTGCTTGTTTTGTAATTTCAAGGTGTCTATTTATTCACCAAGACTCCCCAAAATGTCTATTTTAAATTCATCAAGAAAATTGCCTATTTCAGCCCTACTTACTGTTCCAACTGCAGATTTATTAATTCTAGAGATAACGGGGTCTCTTGAACTCTTTCCAACTCTTGAATTACCTCTTGAAAGATGTATGCATAATTGAAAATTTTAAGGTAATGATAACTGATAAATATCTCCTTTTCCCTCATGCTAAAAATATATATCCTTTCATCTCTAATGGATTTTAATAGGAGAGCTTTCAAAGTATCTTCATCCAACTTTTCCACTTTAGCACTCTTAAGATTATAGCATAATCTTTTAATTAAATCCTCAAGATTTTCATCTTCCTTGTGCATCATTTTAAAAACTTCATTCTTACGATTATGAGGCATGCAGTAATCCTTATATTTCGATAAGAATGCATTTTTCATTTATTCCCATGTTCTAATAGAGTTTGTTATCAAGCCCATGAACCATTTTAATGCCGCAACCTTAAGAGTTGTTGGAAACAATTTCAATTTTTGAGAATCAAGCAAGTAGTCATATGATCTACATAAAACTTCGAATTCAAAAATAAATGTTTAAGGATCCTCATTTATTAATCTATGGAAGTTAGGAAGGATAGAGGGTGATATAATTTTCATTGTTGTAGGAAACCCGACATGATCTGTTTCTACTATGTCTTCTCCTCCTCTTCCCCTTCCTCTACCTCCACCTCTCGACCTCCACCTCCACTTCAAATCCTAGGTCCACATCCTCCAATTCTTAAATTTTCACCATTCACATTGTGTACTTCTCGTTCTCCTTCCCTGACCATTGTAGATTCCTCAGAACTAATATAAGGTTCCAAAATTGGATTTGTTTTTTCTTCTTCTAATTCTCTTTCTATCAATGGTATATTATAATAGATTTCCTCTTCCTCTTATTCACTAGGGATTTATAGTTATTGAGCTAAAATTTGCTCCCTAATTGTAGTTCGGAAGATTACTCCTTTTGTTGGGGAGGTAGGATCTTGTTCTTCCACAACTGCTTCGGTTGATGAAGTTGGTGAATTTATAGGTTGAATTTCATATCTTCATACGTCAGGAAGTCTATGGTTTCTTGCAAAGGATGGTATACGAGTTTGGGTGGATGGTGTGGCATTATGAGGTCTTGATGGGGTGAGTGGTGTTGTTGGAATTAAGCCTCTACCTCTAGCTACAAATCTACCTCTAGAATATGTTTCTCTACACATATCATTTTTATGTTTTCATTATAGGTGTGTTTTTTGTTTTTTGTTTTTTTGAAAAGGGAAAAAGGCTCCTATTTACACTTCCTTGGCGATGACACCAAAATGTTTAGTCAATTTGATGTCCTTAAATTTCTGACATAAATTATGGACTGGAGTTGGTAAACTTGTGAAGTGAAAGTGCATTATATATGCTAGAAGCCTCTTTTTAATTCAGTTTGTTGGTGTGATGATTATATTTGTAGAATTTGCTTCTAAGGATGTTTTTATTCTTATGTACTTAATGAAATTGATGGATTAAATTACAACTATGTTCTAAAAATAAACTATGCAGAAATCAACTAAATTCTACAAATCATCTAAGTTTCTATTATGCAAAAACTAAGACAAATCTTTCTCTATCTTATGAATAAGTCGTAACTAATGTATTTGTTAGTCTCTAAGAATTATAACAGTCTAATGTATGAAAATAAAATCAAGTTCTAGAAACAAAAAGGAATTTGGATATTTTTATGTTTTTAAAATGAAATGTTATGTAAATGGAACTTGTGCAAACAAATGAATAAGTCACTATTGTTCTAGACACAAATCACTCTTAAACTAAAAATTATTCACTCATACGCCAGAAGAAAAAAATAAATTATATATATATATATATATATATATATATATATATATATATATATATATATATATATATATATATATATATATATATATATATATATATATAATTTACTAAATCACTATTTCTTGGAAAGAAATCACTTGTTCTTTTGAAAGGAACTCACTCAAAACTAGAAAAGAAATCTTTCAATGTTCTTTGAAATAATGAAATAAATCACACATAGATCTGTAAAAATAGTCTACATTAAACTATTATTGCATGGAAAAGAAAGCTATGAATCACTTCTGCATTTTAACAATTTAAAAGGGAATTGAATCTACATCAAATGACAAATGAAAACTATGTAACATCTGCTTCAAATGACAAAGTGGACTTCTGGAAATAACTACAGCTTCTAAAAAAATGAAAACATGAACTGAAACTACATCAAATGATAAAATAAAACTATAAAAACATCTATCTACATGAAAAGCAAAAAATGTAGAACCTTCTATGTTTGCAGGGGCCCTCCACAAACATGTGGTTTCAACAATATATTCCAACAACTAGTTGTGTATCAAATCTCCAAGATGTTTCTTCATTTAAAAGGAATAAAAAAACAGAGTTAAAAAAATTCACAGTCGCATCACAATTTCACATTGTCCAAGTATATGTTTTCCCTGTATTTATAAAAGCCTATGTATAACAATTTCGGGGATTTTACACTTATTTAGACTAACAAATCCTATCTCAAAATTTTCAACAGTTAATAGAATTGTGTTTCTTCACGATTTTCTATTTGGAAAGGCAAATCTTGAAGCGTGATTGTCTTGGACTCTCGCTCACTTGTTCAACATGTGTTGACCCCTCCTTTGACTACGCAACTCGACGATTCTTTGCATGATTTGGCTCAGATGGATAGGAGGAAATCCATGAGGGGATCAATCTCCACCTATCCACACACTTCATTGCTCTGCTAGCACCTTAGAACCCGATGAACCATGGAGATGGCTACAGTAACGCGAATCAGCTACAAAATCACGTCAATTCTGTAGCTATTACAAGATTTACTCTAATAATAAGGAAGATTACTGAATATGAAAGATAGGTCATTTAAATACCTTACCATATCAAAAAATTTCATTTTAATGCTTATTTGAACTGATGATGATGTCAAAAAGGAGGAAAAGTAGGAGAAAGGAAGTGTCAAAATGAAGCAATCACGAGGCTCTACATCTCTTTTGACCATTTTCATTAGATGTGTTGGCAAGTACACCCAATATTTATGAGGTGTATTGGTGTACCCCACAAATATCCCCAACTTTGTTGTTGGCTCAAGCTTCTTCCTGGCATGTTTGGCCACATGGCAGTAGAGAGATGAGCCAAAATTTTTAAAATATGAAACATCCAGTTTCTTACATGAAAAATCCTTCTTTGGTGACTCATCCCAAGTATTAGATGAGGACTTATGTTCTGCACAAATACTATTGTATTGCATGCCTTTACCCACAGATGCAATGGTAGGCCTTGATCATGCAACATAGTTTGTGTTGCTCCCATAATAATTTTGTTCTTTCTGTCTGCAACCCCATTCTGATTTGGGTTATGAGGTGCAATCAATTCTCTTCGAATTCCTTCTGAGGCCCAGAAGTTCTTAAGTCGTTAGAGATGTATTCCCCATCATTTTTGCTCCTCAGAGCCTTCACCTTCTTCCATGTATCTTTCTTGACAAGCGACTTGAAGTCACAAAACTTGGAGAACGTCTGATATTTCTTCTGCATTAAAAAAATCCAACGCTTTCTTGAAAAATCATGAACAAAAATTACATAATACATGTGCATTGTTGTGGAAGCTATTGAGAATAGTCCACACATGTCTGAGTGAACTCTCTCAAGGATTGTCATTGCTCGACTTTCCTTATCATGAAAGGTGGCCTTTGTATACTTCCCCATAGTACACCCTTTGCATGTGTCTCTTTGTGCAAGTGTACTCTTTAGAAGCCCTATATAAAACTATTGCATGATCCTCAAAGCATTGTGGTGAAGATGGCCCATCCTCCTGTGCCATAACTCATCGATGTCTCAGTTCACCACATTCTCTGCTTTACTACTCAATGTTGTGCAGTCATCCACATCAATTTTGTAGAGGTTCTTCACCCGAACCCCAATTTTTTTCACCTGTATCGTGGCTGTGTGACGAAGGAATGCCTTTCCTTGACTGAAGATCACATTATATCCATGATATTCCAACATAGAAACATAAACCAAATTCTTCTTTAAACCTGGTACATGCATGACATATTTTAGTATGAGGGGTTTACGTGACTCTCTCTAGAAAGTAACTATAACAATCCTGATAGTGTTATACCTCCTATCATCACCCATCTCGATGTGCATTTGGAGATCCTTCTCCTCCAACCTGTTGAAGAATTATTTATTTCCGGTGATGTGGAATGAGGCACCACTATCCGAGTACCACACAGATCCCAACACCGATGACACCATGCATGCAATGAGGGTGAAGTCCAACTCAAATTGTGAAGCCAATGCTTCACCTGTTGCTCCTCCTGAGGCCTTCTTGTTGTTCTTCTTTTGTGGCATAGTGTCCATGCTCATGACAGTTTAAACATTTCACCTTTTACAAGTCTCCCTTCTTTCCTTCCTTTCCGGTCTTAGATTTGGAATGGGACGCCTTTCCTTTTTCTTTCTTTTCCTTTCCATCCAAGGCACATTTTTTCTCATCATCAATCTTTGACGAGGATCCATCTTTGGTGCTCCGCCTGATTTTTTCTTGTGCCAAATCAGACCAAGGTCGCTCCCAATATGGCAACTTCTCTATCCCATTAAAATAGTCTTGGTAGCTATGTCAGATCTTGGGAAGGCCTAGAATATCTAGGCTCACCAAATCATCTATGGAAACAGTGTCCCCAACACTTCCAAGCTTATTATGACATGTGGTGAACTTGGTCATGTATTTCTAAATTGTGTCGTCCTTTTCTATTTTGATCTTCCTGAGCTTGTCTTTCAGTGCCAACTTCCTGTGTTTGATACTATTCCAATAAAAATATGTTAAGGCCTTCCACATTGCATATGGAGTTGCCTTCCCATGGAGGTTCAAGACAATATGGTCTCGAACTCCCTCTAACAAGATCCTTCTCGCCTTCGCAACATTCTTCTTCCATGCATCAAGAAGTTGAGTCTGCTGTTGCGGGTTGCGGGACATCAACATATATGAAAGATTTTTTTTTTTTGTCCTCAGTCACTGCCTCCATCCTATCCTTCCATGCAATATAATACAAATTTCCCTCAAGTGCATATTCGAGTCTCAAGCCATTGAAAGACATATTGACTTGTTGTTGGATACCAAAAAAATAATCTACAAATTTGAACCTGATCAAAACAAACTATGTTCTTCTCTTCTTATTTTGATTCCTGGCGCTTTGATTCCATGTTTAAAATCTAACCACGGGGATTCAATCTGATCTTATTCTGTACTAAAATAAGATACTAGATCCATTTTATAATTTGCGGAAACAAACACGATCGCACAATCACATGAACAAGTAAGAGAAAGAGACAATCAATCGCACAACACAAGATGTATCTGGGGAAAGAATTTTTCCTAAAACCCTTCTATCCGTATATTGTATAAAGTCAAGGATCATGAAACAATACAATGCTTTCTCACACAAGAGAACTTCTACACTCTGCCAACTGTCTCACAGTGATCTAGGAAAAATTGGACAAATACTTAGCCAATTCTCTGCCTCTGCTCAACCTGCCTTTCTCACGCATTCCTTGAGGAATTAATTCCCTATTAAATAGGAAAATCCCTTACCTTGATTGCGCAATCCATTTAAAGTCTCCAACTGACTCTATAACCAACCTGTACAATTTTCTAATTATACAACTGATAGTTATCTTCCCTTTAACCTCTGTATCAATTGGGTCTTCATCAAAACCGACATGCAACAACTATTTATGGTGACTTATCAGTTAAATTATTGATCACTCATTGTGAATTAAATCATATTTTATTCACTGGACCTCTCACTAGCTCATCACTCAATTAGATCTAGTTAAACTGATTTTAACTCAATTAATTGAGTTAACTGATTACAACTCATGCATAACTGCAATTGGACCCCCTTAAATCATGGAATTACTCTACATGCAATCTCTCTGGCCCTCAACTTGAATTTCCTAAGTTAACTCAGTCATTCTGACTTAGTTAACTAATACAAGTTGTTATGAGATGAAATTACAATTTATCTTCCAATTTAATTAAGGGAAATTTAAATTAGAAGCCTCGCTTTGGGGTGCCATTTCAACAACATTCATTGATATTTTGTACTCGGACAAATATGATATGGCATGACTTCAAGGGTCTAGCATGGAATATCCCGTTGATTTTTGTAATTATGGTTGGCCTTCATAATGTATTTTCAAAGCATATTTTAAATTCTAAGAGTCAAAAGAAAAATATTTTTGTGTCAAGTCTCATTTGGACTTTCAAAAGAAAGAAATTTGAAATTTTGAAATTAAATTTTTTGTCGCCAAAATGTTAATGTCGTCCTCCTCCTAGTCAAGTCAGCATCATCAAATGTTTAGTTCGGCTCCAAGAAGAGACACACCCATTCGGCCAAGAAAAAGGGCTATATAGATACCTCACATTCCTGCACATTTGGAAAATATATTCGACCTTCTATATTTTGTGATTCGACCTACTTTGAGGCAGAATTATCTGAGGTAGTGAGTAATTTATCTCTAAACCAATGAAGGGTCAATCGTGAGGCAGTATGAAAGGGTCATCTCTATCTAGCAAAGGGGAACCTAAGGAAACAAAGTCGAATATCTGAGGTAGCCAACGAAGGAGAATCTGAGGCAAAGAAGTATGAGGTCTAAGGCAACCAACGAAGGGTGTACTTTGAGCCACGAAGTGTCATCCATGAGGGCTAGTAGATTAGAATTTATGAGGGAAGAACAAAGTATATTTTTAGGCTAGATTGATTTGACTAGGAGGATGCACCATGGACTAGGTTTGACCTAGTTGTTGACTTGGATGTATCTCTTTTGAATTGAAGAACTCCATTGAAAAGGTTGCAGGGGTTTTCCCCATGTGGGTTTTCCTATGGTAAATCTTTGTGTTTATTGTGTGGTTGTCTATTTATGATCCTACTCTGTGTTATATTGTTAATGTGTTCTATGTAATTATTGAATGATGAGATAATGAATAATAATGTGAAAAAATAAATAATCATAAAAAATAATTATCAGTATAGAATACCTTTATAAAATCAACATGGAATCAAAGTTACGGATAAAATATCAACCCCGATCTTGAGGAAAAAGGAAGCCCTGTTCCAAAAAATTTATGGAAGGTGCCCTAGTTTCCCTGCTAAAAAGAAAAATCATGTTTGAATATCAAAGTCTGAGGTCAATAGTTGAAGGTCAAAGTTTTTCTTACTCGAATGAGAAGGTTTAAGACCTCACTGGAGGCCTTAGGCATTGAAAAGTCCAGAACAAACCTTAATATGTCTGATTTGTATGACCTCATAACTTGTAGACCGGATTAGCCTCTGTTCATATGCTAGAAGACCAAAAATTTCAAATTTGAATAGGTTGAAATTACCTATGTTCCTACAATTCTAAAAAAATTAGAATTTATGTGTTGAGTATTCTTAGAAATGTGGTTGGGACGAAATATACATATAAGAAATCACAGAGCTAGAATCTACATAAGGTCAAATGCTAGAAGGATGAACGAAGACCTTAGGAATAAGCCCTAAATTTCATGTTTTTGATCATATATTCAAATATTAGTAAATGTTCATCCATCTAGTTTAAGAAGGTCTCCAAGCCAAGGAATGCCTTCATTTTAGGACCAAGAAGACTCCATTGGCCGCAAGTCTTGTATCTTATTTGTCACAAAGTGATCCAAAATATTTCCTCTAAACCAATACTAAGGTTATCCCATAAATTTTCAAGGATAGAGGTCGAGAAATTTCAAAGGAGTTTGTATCACTTAAGTCTCGATGAGCTTAATATATTGATCTCAAAAATTTTGACTGAAGTGAAAGTATTCGGAAGAAGTTGAATCAATTCAGAATTCAATTTGATGTCAACTTAAAAGGATCTCTATTCTATACATAAAATAACGATGAAATGCTTCGAAGAAGGCAACTTGACTGATTTCGGAACTAACCTAACTTATACGTATCTCATGGATCTGTTATGCATCACTGCCTAAGTTAAATATTTTTGTCTCTACATTTCAATAACAAGGACCGGAAGGCTGGTTGCAATAAAATCTAAAGTTTGGCACTCATGAGGTATGTATTGTCAATATTTTTCCTTTTAGAAGTTTTGTCGAGACCAAGTATGGGTGTAGCACGACTTGTATGAATAGTTGGAGTAAAGATTCATCAATTCAAATATGTATCAAAGAATCCTTTGAAGGACGTATATGACCATTAAATAATAGTCTTGGAGTTGTGGATTAAAAATAAGGCATCAATACATAGAAAAAATATGTCAAATTTAGATTAAAAAGCTTCACATCGGAGATGTTGCATTACATGTCTCTTGAAACGAAAATCTAATTGAAGAAATCCTGAAGATGTCGAACTACCTATTAAGAATTAGTTTCAGAAATAGAGTGAGTTTGGGAAGGTTATTGGAAGGATATACCACTTAGTTGGCCAAAATATCTTGGGTATAGGAGGATAGTCCAAGTCCCTCTTCGATAATCAAAATATCAAGGGCCTTCTTGATGAATTCATTTGTAGACCCAGTACTATGACATAAATGACTAAATATGTTATTATAGAGAGGCGTATTAATGCCAAGGAAGATATCTCGATTAAAGAATTATGAAGTCATTCCCTGCGAAACAAGATATTGTTACTCCTACAATGGTTATGAGAAAGCAAAGTTATTTGAACCAAGGAAAATTAGTGGACAAATTATTCTTGATAAATTAATGATAATGATGAGTTTCATCACTCTAGGGTTTTGGTTGAATATATATGGTTTGTAAACCCGAGTATGCAAAAGGATTTAACAAAAAAAACCCTAGGGTTTATTAACAAACTCTATAATTGGATGTTTTCTCTAAAAGTTAAAACCCTAGATCATACAAGAAAGGAATGACATCATAATTATGATGTGGATGAAGTTGATAAATTTGCAGATGGATAAAAGAGGACTAAATATCAAGGAGTTGTCATGTTCTCAAATGACAATATTTTGTATTTCTCCTTATTATTATTGTTATTGTTATTTTCTTATTAGTCTCTTGTCCTTGTATATTATGTTTGGTTGTAAATTTTATTTCATGGCCTCCTATTGAAAGTTGAAGGTATATAATGAAGACTACCAAGGCTTTGGAAGTTGATGGAGGAACAAGAACAAATATGTGGAAAAGATACTTTTTGTGATGAGATATATTTGTTGATTTTTCCTCGACACTTCAGAATCATGTTTGAGTCTAAGATCAAGAACACAAACACATTGAAACACATCAACACTACTAATTTTCACAATGGAAAACATATGGCAAAGATTCAATCTCGTGTACATGATCATTTTTAACTTTTAACCCACTACTTGTTATATTACAAACTTTAATACAACAATCTTACGGCTCTTGTACTATGGATCATGGCCCTTACATACAACCCTAATACAAGGACACAACTAGGGCGTAGAGTCAACAACTATGACCACCAATATACCCTGAACAAAGTACATATGACCTACTTACTAAAGGTGTGCATGCTCAACCCATTCAGTCCACATACCTTGAATACATATGGCAGGTACTTTTACTCCCCATTTGTTTATCACTGCAACTTCAAAATTCTTACATCTCCAGCCTCCCAATCGACCACTATCAACTCTCCTAGATGCTCCAAGCACTAGTAGAAAATGAGAAAATAGTGACTAGGTGACTGAAAAAGTTAGTCGCCATAGAATTTCCAAGTGAAATACTACAAAAAATGAGCAATCTTAAGTGACCTATATAAAAACAAGTAAAGTAAATACTAATTTAGTCCTGAGTTAAAATATACGACTAGCTAATAAGTAATACAACTAAAAATGACTAACGTGGATGACTAATTTAGTCCAGGAACAAAATACTACTACCTAACAAGTACTACAATAATACAAATCAATCATTTATGTTAGTCATTTTAATTGTGTCACTTCAACAATCTAAAATTACAAGTCATAGGGGATTCAAAGGTTGTTATAGATTAGCTAAAATGTTATACTTTCTTAAACACTTTTTCATTGTATTAGTGGATGATTAGAGTTACAAAGTTGATTAGAATATTCATGGTTATATCCTTTGATCACATTCAACGGGAATTAAATTCAAATGCTGACAGATTATGCAAAATGGAAGTGGGATAACAACTGGGCCAAATACATACAAAGAATACATGTAAGGAGAAGCGTTAGTTAATTACTAGAAGACACATTTCCTTTAATTGAATACGTAACTTTTCATATATATCTACATTTTCTATTATCACGGTCCTATCCATTAAACTTAAAATACCATTTTAAAACTTGAATGTCAAGTCATTTATCTAGTTTAATGTACATTATGAATGTATCATGACATGACCAATCAATCCTCAAATCAAGATTTTAACCATGCCATGACCAACACGCCGAACATAATTCTTACCCAAGAACCAAATATGAATAATGATTTGGTAATAATTTGATATGAAGAGTGTTTCAGTGAAATCCATAATTTGGAAAAGTTGAAATATGCTTAATATAAATTTATTCAACCATGTAAATCCTCGTGAGAGAGTAGTAGTGTGACTTTAATCGTGTAATCTCCCATCTCATTCGAGATGAAGAGTAATACAAAATCCACTTGCCACCATTGATTGAACAACAATGGCGCTTGCTCAACCCTTGGTGAGGAAGGATGATGATCATGGTGTCGAAAGTATTTTTCTATCCATTCTCCCAAAATTCCATGAAAATTTTAAGCATTCATTGAATATTATTCAAAGACCCTCGGGCAATATTATTTGATAATATTGCATGTTATTTTAAACCTTTGTATCAGTGTGCCTAGTAGTTGATCCATACAATATGTGTCATTTCTATCTTAAGAGGAGATAATGATGGAAATGTCCATAAACACATACATTAGGGCATCGATGAGTGAACCTCAGGGGTATGGATCAAAGCCCCTTTTTTGTAGATATGATATAATTCTTTATACAAATGCCTTTGCAGTGTATGTATTTCAATTTGGCAAGCCTTATATCGACACATGATGGCATTGATCATTACTTGTTATGGCGTGCAAATTTTATTAAATGAATGACATGTATATAGTTTTAGGGGTCATGTTGTATCAGTTTGTTGGTAATTTGACAATGGACGGTGTATCATTTTTAGATAATTTTTGCCTCGTTGTGGATATAGTTATAATTTTACAATGGGTGTAGTATATTTTTTATGTTTTTCTAATATCCAGATCACATTGTCGAAACCAATTTCTATGGTTGGGTACAGTCACATGGTTTTGGATACAGAGAAATGCCTAATATTTTGATTCTACCCTTTCCAGGCAACTATTGGATGAATTTTTAATGTATTACTAAATTTCATGGTTAAGCATGTAGGAGGATTTTTCACAAGGGGTTATTAAAATATAGAAAAATGTATATTTTTCTATCATTACGAAAGAGGGGACATTTTACTAAATTTGTTGGTTCACAACGCAATATGAGAATTATATAAATTAAATATAATATCTTGTAGTTGCATATATTTTTTGTTTTGGAAATGGGTTTTTGTTAATGAAGTGGGATTTACTTTTGGGTTACATTGAACAAACAAGGGTTATCTATTCCATTGAATTCATCCATAATTTGGACTTGGATTTTTTCTTTGATATGTGCAACATTTATGGCTTGTTAAGGTTACTAGGACTTTCCCTTGGTCCTAGATGTGGTATTTAATTTTGTTGGCCATGCAAATGCAACATCATGTCTTTTAGAGATTTCGATGTTGTGTCTGAACACTAAAAGTACTCTAATTTAACCACTTGACCGCAAGTTACTTGACTGCATATCCCATCTCATATTTTATATGGCTACACAGAGTTGTATACATTTTATGTGGTCTGCTTTTGATGACATCCCATAGACCTTGTGGAGGATTCGAAGGATGATAATAAAGGACTCATTTTCATTTCATTTCTTAGGGACAAAAAGGGAGTAGTCCTACAGGACACTCACATTTTCAATGATTCTCAACTCGATGCAAGGAAATGTGCACAAGTTGGTACTACTTTTCCTAGAGTTTGAATTTTAGGTATAGTTATTTGAATAAAGTTACTGAGTTTTTGTTTGACTTACAAATTTTTGGTTTGGATGCTAATAGGTTATCACAAAGCTTTTA
The DNA here is from genome assembly GCA_034641835.2 of Pinus albicaulis. NCBI lineage: Eukaryota > Viridiplantae > Streptophyta > Pinopsida > Pinales > Pinaceae > Pinus > Pinus albicaulis. Next base: position 152,255,754 of record CM076573.1, read on the forward strand.
TATTTAATAAATCGAGAGACTTTCACGAAGGTTAGTTTGTTCTTTGGTATTGAGTATCTCTTTCATTTATAGTTGTTTGAGTTTGTTGTGCATAATATTTGCCATCTTATTTCCTGATTCAAGCCTTATTTTTTTTGTAGGTTAAAGCTACAAAAGTATTCATGGTTGCCACAAAGTTTTTTCAGTCTAAGGACATTGCGCGAGGAGAATGGTTTATTTGGTCATCATGGAGATTTCTCCTTTTGTTGATGAGATGAGGGATTAGCTCATGTCTCTCTTTTATGTTGATCTATTAATATTATTCCTCAGTTTGGTTTGTATAGATTCTTCGTCAAGTCTCTTCAAGGTTATTATTGTGACAATTTAATTAGTGAAAGACATAAATAGTGAGATGGATATGTATGGGGCTAATGCAATACAAGTTTTATGCAAGATCTAAGATAAGGATTTGTTGGGTCAAATTGAGAGGTACCTTAAAGACTTAAACAAGCTATTATTGACAAGAATACTATTGTAGCCAGTGCTACCCTTCTCAGTGGAATTCAATTTCTTTAGGTAGACATAGTAACACTTTATGTAGTTTTTCATGGTACATATTTTCTTACCTAATAAGGTCACTTCCTTGCTACTCAATTAATAACTATTGCATTTGCAGGCCAATATTGAGATTCTGAGATAATGGAGTAACGAGATCCAAAAAGCGGTTCAGCCCTTAGGTGCTCTTGTAAAATTTCATGCACTAGGCTTGCTTCACTAGGTTGGTTTATACAATCTTCATGGAATTTTACAGAGAATTTGTTTGATCGCTTGTAAATTTTATGGCTAATCACAACACTGTAGTGTGATTTTCCATTGCCTTCGTAGTTGTGAAATGTAATTTGTTTCCAAATTTCCAACATATTCAAGCAATTTCTTAGTCAGTTTGATATACTTTTTGTTTATCTTTGCATCCTAGCTTCCACGCACCCTCATTTTGTGGTGGAATGTATTTTCAAATATTACTACTTATTTTTCAATCTTTTAAATTGTTTTACAAATTATTGTTGATGAGACGGACTAACTGAACAACAATGAAAATTGGCTTCAGTGTAAGTATAGTTATTGCCCAGTATTGCTAATGTTTAATAAAGTGACTTATATTAGGTCATCAAATGTTGTTTTTCACCCATAAGATCCATGGAGCGTACTTAAGATAATTTTGCACACAAACAATATTATTGAGCATCACAAACAATATTAATGAGCACAGTGCAGTATAGAAGCCTAAGTATTTATATCTTTATAATAGGAGAATATTTGGAAATGGAATGTGTTGCAATGTGGGGATTTGTACCAGACGAATTTATCAACAAGAACGACACCATTGGAATTGGACCTTGTACCGAACCAAAGGTTCATGCTTTCAACAATTTAGTGTGTACTCTCGGCTACTTTGTGTCTTTTATTAATTACCACAGTTATTGTCTGGAATATTGAAAAATCTTATTATTGGCATGGTGTATATTTATCCATGTTAATAAGTTCCAATTGGAATTGATTATGTACGTATTAAGTCCATGGCATGTTAGATTCATGTGTACAGCATACTTGGCCTCTTTGGGATGACTGAAACCTCAAATTTACAATTATGTGTCTCATATTCCCTTGAATAGTAGATGCATATTAGAGAGAATCATTTATGGCTGAGATATGAATATTAGTGGAATTCTAATAGGCTTATTAATAGAAACCTATGCATATAATCAAATAATTATAGTTTTTATGATTGTTGGATTCATCGTCTGATGTCTCCTAGACCCATGATGATGGTTCATATTCATTTTAATAACCCTAATGTATTAGGTGTTTGTAATATCCTAGGGAAATTTTAGCCCTGGGGTTTCCTCATATAACTAGGGTTCCAATAAAATTTTATTTGCTAATTCAATAATGAGAGAAATAGATTAACCAATAGTGCAATATAAGAGGAAACGACGTGATCCATAACTTAATGACCTAACATTTCCCATTGAAAATTTTGTGACTCATGGTTATCAACAAGCAATGAAAAATTCTCAGCTTAGTTGAAGATGTGGATAGGTGTGCAAAGAAAATTGAACATTCAAACCTAGAATTTCTAAAGAGTGGTGAAGTTTTTGCCATTAGCATGGATATGGAGAGTGATCATACTAGGTAGATTGGTCTTATAAATGGGGAATTTGAAATGAGTGGGAAAGTAGTGGGGACTACCACAGAAATAGAGGATGATTTCAACCAGCAGAGTGCTCATATGAATCTGGAATATGGGGATAGTGTTGAAGTAACCACAACTAGTATAGAAATAAAAAATAGACTTACTAAAGATGATCTTATGAACTTGGAATCTGAACATAGTTTTAGAACAAGTATAACCAACATGATTGGAAAGCTTGTCTTGTCAACTAGGAATTTGAAATCAGTGTTAATGTAGGCTACAAGGCATTTGAAACAACATCACAAGATGGAAGGCAGCTGAAGTATTGTAATGAGCAATCCAACATGACTTCAGAATTAGGTAATTGTAAGGTTGTTTCTCATTTTCACTTGAAGGTGCATAGTTAACATGCATTAGAGTTGAGGTTTGATATGCATATCTTTTGTGCACATATATGTTTCTGTTATGTTCCAACCTCTTTGAAAATTTTTTGTTCAAATCACATTTTACTTTTTCTAAATAGAGAATAGGCTATAAATGTTTGCTTAATGAATGGAAAAGTATGAAGCTATATAATTTTATTTTTTGGGGGTATATCTATATTCTGAAGTTCAATGTGAAATTGCAATTACTAACAAAAATATTTCTGAAGGAACAGTTATCCTAATATCTTGAAAATGGCATTGAGCTAAAATTCAAACATTAAAATAGTTTATTGAATACTTAATACCCATTTAGGTGCTGCAGAATAACCCATTGTGACATTTATTAGGTTGTTTTATTGTAGGGAATATGAGCACACAAGGTGGAGGAAAACTTCATCATATTGAAAATCTTGGAAAGGGAATCAAGGAAACAATAATAGTAGTGTCAGATGTGCCATGCATGATGGGAAAATTTGTTGACAAAGATGAAGAAGAGATTGAGAAATAAAAATTCAAGCTCAAGACTTTAGAGGTGACTTCAGAGATAGGTGTTGAATTTGTTTTGTTTCAATTGCAGAATGTGAGCTAGCACTAGGTGGTGTGTTCCCAGATGATGGTAAATATTTTGTGAAGGAGTGTGATATTCCTTTGGTGCATTGTTGACTGTAAGAATGTAGCAACTAATGCAGTTTGATTAGAGTCCTATTTTATGGTGTTTTTGGATGTGCAAAAATCTAGTGGATGTTAAATTCATTAGTCAGTGCAATTGACATCGATAATGCAAGGAAGCATATCATAGGGGTATTACAGGAAATCCCGCTTTGGTGGAAAATCAAGGAGATTTAGGTTTCTCACACTACAAAGGCATTCTGAAAAATATTGCGTTGGTGGAAAAGACAATAGTTTGGATTTTTCATTGATGAAACCAGTCAGAATGATGTAAGACTGTGTGTTACATATGCCCTTGGACGAATTTGATGCATCAATGCATTTGCAAAGATTGTTGTCGTATGCTTGTAATGTAAAAATTTAGAGAAACATTAAGAAGCTTCTATGGAGGAAATCAAAGAAATTCCTATTTATTATCAGAGAAATCCAAAGTAGCGAAGAATTTTGTAGGCGCTTGTCAAGATGTTTTCGTAGAGAGTCAAATGCAAGGAATGTTCAATTCGTTTTTGGATGAAATTTGTCAAGCTATTCCACAGAAGCATGTAAGGGGGATTGCTGAAGCAGAAAACACAATGGTTAGAATGCAAGAGGTTTCAAAACCTTTGATTCACATAAATGAGAATCCCCCTAAGCAAGAATTCGAGGGTTTACAGGAGAGACATCTAGATGGAGTGCAATTGTTAGGAAATGATAATGAACAAATAATAGTCAATTCTCTATGGATTTTAAAGAATTTTCACACTGCTCAAGTTCTTACTAAAGGAAAATATCTAACCAAAATTCAATTAATAGGTATAATGAAAATAATTCGTTGTTGAAAGATTCAATATTTGGATATAAAAATGTCACGGAAGAGGAGTTTGTAGTGATAGATGTGTAATGGAAATGATAATGAGTGTGTCTAGAAAATAAAAACTCCTAAATATGCTTAGGTAATTGTTACATACGAAGTCATCAACATGCTTGAGTAAGAGAGGAGAGGAGTCACCTTCTATTGTACGAAATACTAGTGAAATTATAGCACACACATATAATGATAAACGAGCCTTTTCTATGGTGAAAGTTGAGATAATTTACATGGGCAGTGGCAAAATTTTATTTATGGCCTCTAAAGTTATAGAACCACGGGATATTTCAAGGCTACATGATGGTGGTCCTACTATTATTTTTTCTCCAATAGGACAACTTCAGTGGCTACTGCATTAAACAATAAAGACATTACTAGGCCATGTAAAGGTAATTGTTTACAAAGAAAAGCATTAAATACAATGCAAGGACATGAAGTACATGAAGGTGGTCATGCTTCTCCACACAAACAAAAAACATCACTTAAAAAACATTTTTCTATTGGAATTGCATTTTTTGTAATAACATGTATTTCTAATTCCAAAAGTTGTGAAGGAAGTGGCAACACAGATGCTGCATGTTTTGCCTCTTGGAAACTTACAGGTTGAAGAGGCATGTGAACAGACCACTCACTATCATAATATTGGATCAAAAATTGTGAAAGCACTTGGCATTGATATTATTATCCTCGAAAATTTATAGGATGTGAATGTTTCATTATTTACAAAATTAAAGAAAATTGACAAATCTGTCATTCCTAATTTGAAAGAAAGTGACGAGTGAAAAAATCACAGACTAAAAAAAAAAACTATACTTTAATAGAACATTTACCTTTCCACAAGGTGATCTATTAATAGTCTTAATAATTTGATCACTAAATAGTTAATTCCCCAGCATAGTAGAACTCTGATGGGAAATGAATTTTAGCTCTACAATGCCTTTAGTTTCATAATAAAGTCTAAAAGTATATAGAGGGAAAGCATCTCTCGTTCTTCTTTTATTGGGCACTCAACAGATCAACATATATTAGAAGTGATGGGTAAGCGCCAGCCCACACCCAAAATTCACTGTTATAACTTATAAAATGTGTTTGAACAAGTGTCAACGTGTTATTACGTTTCACTGTTATAGCATATAAAAGGTGTTTGTACAAATGCCAACGTGTTATTACGTGGCGTTCTATTAAAACCGTGAGTTAATACACATCATGCTATGGATAAATAAACAATGTTAAACCTCGGGTTCTCGACCTCCGTAAGATTTATGCTGTTGCCATAGTGATTCGCATTTAATTCTGCAGTAAATGTTTGTTGGTTCGGTCGTCGTGCTACTTGGTTTCCTCGCCTGTTGTTCGGGATCATTCCATTTTGGTGGTCACTTGTATTCTATCCGTGTCTCTGTGTGAGGGTTCCGCCTTTGGGTTTTTGGTGAAATGTTTGTCTGTGAACTTCGGCCCTCCCTGTAAATGATGTTCAACGGCGAACTGGCATTTGTGTAAACAATGGTAAACTATTCAGTTGTCCCGGCACGACCAGTCTCTTCCACTGTAACTGTTTATCCCCACTATTCTTGTTATTTCGTTTTGTTCTGTGCTTAACTTCGGCAACGATTTATTTCATTCTTCGTCTGTTCGCAGGTGGTTTCAGTTGTGATGTCTCACGGATTCACTCGGCTTCTTCAGGCGCTCGAACTGGTAAGTCGGCCCTCCATGATTCATTTTCGCATTCTCCTCCTTCGCAGCCTGACCTTTTGGCTCCTCGTGAGCAGGTCTGGTCGTCTTTCTGGTGATAGTTATTCGTTCATCCAAGATTCACTACGTTCTTTCTTTTCCACAAGGTAAGGATGTCGAATCCTTCCTCAGTCCTTTGATTTTTCTGAATGAGTCACAATGGCAATCTGGGTTAACGCCATTTCTTGGTTCCATATAGGTGAATGCCGCTGTCTCGCGGTCCAGTTTTCGGTCTCGGTTACTCTGGTTTCTCCTTTTCTCACGGGTAGCATCCAACTACGTTTCAACCTCCTTTTTATACTGTGATGTATTTAGGTCTTGCAGGCAGTTTCGTACCAATGTTTTCTGAGCGTCTTGGCTGTAGCAACCTGTAGGTTTGCTAAGTATTGTCCGGCTATATTTTCCCTTATTTCGACCTAGTCAAGTTTTGTACAGGTTTACTCTTCTGGGTTTCGAGGAACCCCCCTGTCACTTATGGCTGTTGCACAATCAGTTTCTGTAACCCTAAGGGTTTCTCGTCAAACCCTAACTGTAGCTTCTTGTTCCGAAGAATTTCGTTTTTGTGATGTAATCAGTGGAACTGTAAGTTCCAGACTCTTAATGTGACTATTTTATATATTTGGAAAGAAAGCTTCAAGTTTCGTTTTCAACTTTGCTCAAGAAATATAATGACGTAATAATTGTTACCTGTAGGTTGAATTTGACTGCTTGTGTTTAATTTCGATTTGCGTTTCTGTTTCCACGTCTTCTCGTTGGCGTTGTTTGGCCAATTCCTTCCTCGTTCTCTGTTTTGTATAAATAACTCGTAGTGTCGCCTTCCTGCACTACTGAAACTGTACACTTGTAAGAGGGAAAAGAAATGAAAGAATTTAATGGCTGGTACTGTGGTTCTATTTTTAATAAATTGTCAATGCTATGCACGATAGGCTATAAACAACAAAATTGTTACTCAACAACCAACACAGATGAATTGCTGAACAATTTGCTACTTGTTTTATTTCTCTTCTCAATGACAGGTTTTCAGAACCCCTGTAAACTGACCTTCCTGTTCTTTTTGTAGCCCAGTGAAAGGCAAATTCGTTACCAATTGGTAACTGCCCCATTTTTGGCTACACAGTTACATTTTCCACATTATTTCTATTTTTACTTTATCACTAACGAATTTTAAAGTAGCCTAGTAACCCCACTACAGTTTCTTAATAAAAATTAAAATAAAAGTCAGTTATACTAAAACAACCCCTACTGAAAACTAATCCTCTAATCAAGAAAAGACAAATTAAACATGGACAGGTTCAAAGACCTGTAAAATAACACATCACCGAAAAAAACACGAAAATCTGCTGTCTGTTTGCCTCCCTAGTCGGATGCTCCTGCATCAGGCTCCCGAGGTTGCAAAAATTCATGGCTCCGCTCCATGAAGTCATCCACTGAATAGCCAATTTTCTGAATCTGTGTTACGTCAAGCCAGGAACTGTCCTCAATAGGACGGTTCTTCCACTTGACTAGGTACTGTAAATAGTCCTTCCTGCGTGTTCGTTTGGCTACTTGTGTATCGAGGATACCCTCGATCTCAAGGGGCTGCACTGCAGGCATCTGCTTTAACCAAAAATCCTCCTCATCTGGGGTATCTCGTTCTGGCCTTGTTGCCTCTTCGTCTCCGGGACTGGTAGCGTAAGGGTACAAAACTGCCACATTAAAAATGGGCGAAATGCCTATTCCGGGTGGCAGTTGTATTTCGTAGGCATTGGCAGAAAACTTGCGAAGAATTTTGCAGGGGCCAATCTTTTTAAACTTTAATTTGTTATACTGCCCTTTTGGAAATCGTTCCTTGCGCAAGTGAGCAAGGACTTCATCCCCAACATTGAACTGAACTTCTCGCCTTTTCAAATCTGCCTGATGTTTGTATCTTTGACTGCTGTCTACCAACTTCAATTTCACCTGCTCATGCAGATCACTCATTGCTTGAGCGAAATCTTCTCCATCTGCGCTTCTTTTCTCGAGCTTTCCCAAATCCCGCAGTTCATGCACTCCGCGAGGATGCATGTCGTACAGAACCTAAAAAGGACTGTATCCCGTACTACGATTTGGAGAATCGTTATACGGAAATTCCGCTTGGCAAGTACGCGATCCCACATCCGCGAATTTTCTCCGATTAAGCTTCGTAGCAGGTTCCCCAAACTCCTATTTACCACCTCTGTTTGCCCATCGGTCTGGGGGTGATAAGCGGAGCTGAAATTTAGCTGGGTGTCCAGCTTTTTCCACAGGGTACGCCAGAAGTGTCCTGTGAACCGCACATCCCGGTCTGAAATAATGGACCTCGGCAAGCCATGTAGTCGAACAATTTCTGTGAAGAACAAGTGGGCTACGTGAGTAGCATCACTGGTTTTCCGACAGGGTATAAAATGCGCCATCTTTGAGAATCTATCCACCACTACCATCACTAAATCAAATCCTCGCTGTGTTCTAGGCAAACCCAGGACAAAGTCCAAACTGACTGAGTCCCATGGCCTACTTGGTATGGGCAATGGCGTATAGAGTCCTGCATTCTGGCTGTGACCTTTTGCCAACTGACACATTTTGCACCTGCTTACATACCTCTGCACGTCTCGCCGCAACTTTGGCCAATAATAGAAATGCTCTATCTGGGATAATGTCTTGTCTATGCCGAAATGTCCGGCTAGACCTCCACTATGCTTCTGCCGAATAATGTTTTCCCGCATTGAACAATCGGGAATACACAACTGTCCTCCCCTAAATAACAATCCTTCTTGCAGATTGTAGTCCAACCACGGACTGTGATTCCGCAGTAAAGGGTTCTGACATGCTTCATGTGCCTCCTTAAAGTCTGTATCTGTCTGATATAAATCCCTCAAGTGTTCAAAAACCAGCACCTGCACCGTACTCTCCTGCAAGAGCAAAGCTCTTCTGCTTAATGCGTCTGCCACCTTGTTGGATTGCCCGCTGATATGCTTCAATACAAATGTAAAGCTTTGCAGATATTCTACCCACTCTGCATGCTTGTGATTCAACTTGTGTTGCTGCATAACATACTGTAAAGTAGAATTGTCAGAAAATAACACAAACTCATTACCTAACAAATAGTGCCTCCAGTGCTTCAAGGCTTGAATGACCGCATAAAATTCTTTGTCGTATGACGAATACTTCTGTCTGCTGTCGTTCAATTTCTCACTGAAATAAGCAACTGGTCTGTCCTCCTGGCTAAGTACTGCCCCAATGGCTGTACCGCTGGCATCACAACGAACTTGAAAAAGTTTGTTGAAATCTGGCAATCTCAAGATCGGCCTTTCAGTGATCTTTTTCTTCAGAGTCTGAAAGCAGTTTTCTGCTGCTTCAGTCCAGCAAAAAGGCTGATTTGCCTTCTTGATTGTGTCCAACATGGGTGCGCAGATCCCGCTAAAATTCCTGATAAACTTTCTGTAAAAGCTTGCTAAACCATGAAAGCTTCGAACCTCGAATAAATTCTTTGGGGATGGCCAGTTTATTATTGCTGCAATTTTTTCCAGATCCATCTTCAACTCGTTTTCTGCAATCACAAAACCCAGATAAACTAATTCTTTTTGAAAAAAAGTACACTTTTTCAAATTTATCAGCAGTTTATTCTGCTGCAATCTTCTCAATACACTTCGAACATGTCGGAAGTGTTCCTCCTTCGTTCTGCTGAAAATTAAAATATCATCCAAATACACAATCACAAATTTCCCAATGAACTCCTTCAGTACTTCGTTCATTAGGCGCATGAAAGTACTGGGAGCGTTGCTTAATCCAAATGCCATCACCAGCCATTCATACAGCCCTTCATTCGTCTTGAAAGCTGTCTTCCACTCATCCCCTTCTCGGATTCGGATCTGGTGGTAGCCACTCTTCAAGTCAATCTTCGAAAAATATGCTGCCCCACTCAAACAGTCCATCATGTCATCCATTTTTGGTAGTGGAAACCTGTACCGAATCGTAATCTTGTTAATAGCTCTCGAATCTGTACACATTCGCCATTCGCCACCTTTCTTGGGAGCTAATACTGTCGAAACTGCACAGGGACTCATACTCTCTCTGATCAGCCCTTTATCAAGTAATTCCTGCACCTGTTTCCGAATTTCTTCATTATCTTTCGGGCTCATACGATAAGCTGCCTTATTTGGTAAGCTAGATCCTGGTATAAAATCAATACAGTGGCTGATACCTCTCTCGGGGGGTAGCTCATCTGGAAGATCGTCCACTATGATATCTCCAAAATCCTGCAACATGTCTTGAATCTCCTCAGGTAAATCTGAAATCTTTGTGTGCAGTACCACTGTTCTTGGCCTTCTCACAACAGCAAAATTCACATCATTATTTTCGATCTGTTTCAAAAACTCTTTTCCACCCATCAGCAGCGCTTTTACTCCACTAGCTTTTGATGTACCTTCCTCTTTGATGGGTACAAGTGTGTGCTTGATCCCATCTTTGACAAACTTATAGCAGTTCGTTTTTCCGTCATGAACTACTTTTCTGTCAAACTGCCAGGGCCTTCCTAACAGTATATGACAGACATCCATTGGCATAACATCGCAGACAATTTTGTCCTTATATCTGCCTATCTGGAACTCCACCTCGCACTGTTCATCAACTAACAGTTGATGCCCTTTCTGCAGCCACGACACTTTGTAGGGAGTGGGATGTTTCAGCTTTTTTAGTCCCAACTTCTCCACCATTTCCGTGGCCACCAAATTATCAGTACTTCCGCTGTCAATGATCAGTTTGCAGCACTTTCCCTGTGATTTGCAAACTGTCCAGAACAAAGCCTTCCCCTGATCTGGTTCCATAATCTCCTTGGATGATTTTATCAGCACCTTGTTCAGCACCAAGGCTTCCCCTGTCTCTGGGGCATTTGCCGCTTCCTGAGGCGACGCTTCCGCTTCCTCAGGCTGGGCAACATAAGCTCCTCTCCCACCTGCTGGTTCACCTTCAGGACATTCATACGATTTGTGCCCCCACTTGTGGCACCTATAGCACTGGACAGTTCCTCTGCCCCGACCATTACCTCTCCCTCGCTGGGCTGGTCGTCCTCCTCTAGTGTTGTTGTCCTTTTTCGCTGTCCCTGCAGTTTTGGAACTGCTACCTTCCTCATTGGAACCTATACCTCTGCCTCTACCAAAGGCCTTCCCCTTTCCTCTGCCAGATCCACCTTCTCTTCTGGCATTCTGCTTCCTGTTTATTTTCTCCTCTGCCTTCAGAGAAAACCGGTACGCTTCATCTAAAGTTCTGGGTGAGAGAATATTGATTTCATCCAGTATCTCCCCTCTCAGCCCATTCACGAATCTTGCTGTCTTTTCTGAGGTATCTTCCACATACCCTGCCCTCAAATTTAACTTATAAAATTCTTCGGTATATTCCTTAACCATCATTCCCCTTTGTCTCAAGTTCTGTACTTGCCTGTACAACATAATTTGATAATCTTTAGGCAGAAACTTCTCTTTCAGTTTTGCCTCCATTCTGGCCCACTTCCTTATAGGCTGTTTATTTAGCCTTTTCCTTTCTGCCCGGACGTTGTCCCACCACAAGGACGCATGTCCTTTCAACTTGGTGGCAGCGAACTTCACCTGTTTGTCCTCACTGGTTTCTTCAAACTCAAAATATTTGTTTACTTCACTCAGCCAATCTAATAACACATCTGTCGACAAACTTCCGTCATAAGTAGAAAGTTCATGTTTTGGCTTATGACTGGACAACAAAACTTATTTCAACAATCTAAGTTCAGGTGTCACCCCTTCGAATTCATCTGCTGGTTCTGCAACATCTTCGTCACTGTCATTCGCTGGGTTTCTCCTCCCCCCAGCGTCTACTGCTGCCAATATTTGATTCAAAATTCAAATCTCTTCTCGCAATCCCTCTTCTGCTGCTCTTCGGACTGCTCTTCCTCTTCCTCTTCCTCGTCTGCCAACTTCCATCTTCTTGTGACCTCAAACTTCGCTCTGATACCACTTGATGGGTAAGCGCCAGCCCACACCCCAAATTCACTGTTATAACTTATAAAATGTGTTTGAACAAGTGCCAACGTGTTATTACGTTTCACTGTTATAGCATATAAAAGGTGTTTGTACAAATGCCAACGTGTTATTACGTGGCGTTCTATTAAAACAGTGAGTTAATACACATCATGCTATGGATAAATAAACAATGTTAAACCTCGGGATCTCGACCTCCGTAAGATTTATGCTGTTGCATGGTGATTCGCATTTAATTCTGCAGTAAATGTTTGTTGGTTCGGTCGTCGTGCTACTTGGTTTCCTCGCCTGTTGTTCGGGATCATTCCATTTTGGCGGTCACTTGTATTCTATCCGTGTCTCTGTGTGAGGGTTCCGCCTTTGGGTTTTCGGTGCAATGTTTGTCTGTGAACTTCGGCCCTCCCTGTAAATGATGTTCAACGGCAAACTGGCATTTGTGTAAACAATGGTAAACTATTCAGTTGTCCCGGCACGACCAGTCTCTTCCACTGTAACTGTTTATCCCCACTATTCTTGTTATTTCGTTTTGTTTTGTGCTTAACTTCGGCAACGATTTATTTCATTCTTCGTCTGTTCGCAGGTGGTTTTAGTTGTGATGTCTCACGGATTCACTCGGCTTCTTCAGGCGCTCGAACTGGTAAGTCGGCCCTCCATGATTCATTTTCGCATTCTCCTCCTTCGCAACCTGACCTTTTGGCTCCTCGTGAGCAGGTTTGGTCATCTTTCTGGTGATAGTTATTCGTTCAGCCAAGATTCACTACGTTCTTTCTTTTCCACAAGGTAAGGATGTCGAATCCTTCCTCAGTCCTTTGATTTTTCTGAATGATTCACAATGGCAATCTGGGTTAACGCCATTTCTTGGTTCTATGCAGGTGAATGCCGCTGCCTCGCGGTCCAGTTCTCGGTCTCGGTTACTCTGGTTTCTCCTTTTCTCACGGGTAGCATCCAACTACGTTTCAACCTCCTTTTTATACTGTGATGTATTTAGGTCTTGCAGGCAGTTTCGTTCCAATGTTTTCTGAGCGTCTTGGCTGTAGCAACCTGTAGGTTTGCTAAGTATTGTCCGGCTATGTTTTCCCTTATTTCGACCTAGTCAAGTTTTGTACAGGTTTACTCTTCTGGGTTTCGAGGAACCCGCCTGTCACTTATGGCTGTTGCACAATCAATTTCTGTAACCCTAAGGGTTTCTCGTCAAACCCTAACTGTAGCTTCTTGTTCCGAAGAATTTCGTTTTTGTGATGTAATCAGTGGAACTGTAAGTTCCATACTCTTAATGTGACTATTTTATATATTTGGAAAGAAAGCTTCAAGTTTCGTTTTCAACATTGCTCAAGAAATATAATGGCGTAATAATTGTTATCTGTAGGTTGAATTTGACTGCCTGTGTTTAATTTCGATTTGCGTTTCTGTTTCCACGTCTTCTCGTTGGCGTTGTTTGGCCAATTCCTTCCTCGTTCTCTATTTTGTATAAATAACTCGTAGTGTCGCCTTCCTGCACTACTGAAACTGTACACTTGTAAGAGGGAAAAGAAATGAAAGAATTTAATGGCTGGTACTGTGGTTCTGTTTTTAATAAATTGTCAATGCTATGCACGATAGGCTATAAACAACAAAATTGTTACTCAACAACCAACACAGATGAATTGCTGAACAATTTGCTACTTGTTTTATTTCTCTTCTCAATGACAGGTTTTCAGAACCCCTCTAAAGTGACCTTCCTGTTCTTTTTGTAGCCCAGTGAAAGGCAAATTCGTTACCAGTTGGTAACTGCCCCACTTTTGGTTACACAGTTACATTTTCCACATTATTTCTATTTTTACTTTATCACTAACGAATTTTAAAGTAGCCTAGTAACCCCACTACAGTTTCTTAATAAAAATTAAAATAAAAGTCAGTTATACTAAAACAACCCCTACTGACAACTAATCCTCTAATCAAGAAAAGACAGATTAAACATGGACAGGTTCAAAGACCTGTAAAATAACACATCACCGAAAAAAACACGAAAACCTGCTGTCTGTTTGCCTCCCTAGTCGGATGCTCCTGCATCAAGAAGCCACATCTTAAATAACAGTCTAATGAATTAATATTGTGCAGGAAAGTGAAATTGATGTTTGTAGACGCATTATGCAGATAGCCAAAACAAGCATGGCAGTAGAGAATAGAGATATTGATAAGAATTATCCATTGGTGGAGGAACTTGAAAATATTGAGAAATCGACTCAACTTACACTAGAAACTACTGATCAATAGAAACTTAATGACCTAACGTTTCCTATCAAAAATTTGTGAGGGATGGCTATCAACGTTCAATGAAAATTACTAAGTTTAGCATGAAGATAATGGATAGGTGTTGCAAGAAAAATGAACATTCTAATGTAGAGTTTCAAATTTTCTCGTTAGCATGGACTAGGTAGACTGTTCTTACGAATGGGGAATTTGAAGACATTGGTAAGGTAGTGGGGACTACCACATAAATAGAGGATGATCTCAGTCAACATAATGCTGATTTGAATCGATAATTTGGAAAGAATGTTGAAGTAAACAGAACCAGCATAGAAATAAAATTAGTCTTACTAAAGATGATCTTATGAACTTGAAATCTGAACATATTTTTAGAATAGCTAGAACCAACACGAGAATAAAGAGTGATAATTATGAGAAAGATTTTCTTTTAAACCGAGAATTTGAAATTAGTTTTAATGTAGGTTGCATGAAATTTGAAGCAACATCATAAGATGGAAGGAAAAAAAATTCGTGTAATGCATAGTACGTCATGACTTCAGATTGAGACAAATGTAAAATTGGTTTTCATTGTCACCTGAAGTTGCATAGTTATCTGGCATTAGAGTTTAGGTTTGATTTGTAAAATTGGTTTTCGTTGTCCCCTGAAGTTGCATAGTTAACTGGAATTAGAGTTCAGGATTGATAATCCCATAATCCCAGATGATGGTAAGGAGTCTACGAAGGAATGTGATATTCCTTAGGTACAATGTTAACAGTAAGAATTCAATAATTGAGGAAGTTTGTTCAGTGTCAGATTTTATGATGTTTTTGGATGTGCACAAATCAAATGTACATTGAAGTCATTCGTTAGTGCAACTCACGTCGATAATGCAGGGAAGCATATCATAGGGGAATTACAGGAAAATGTTGATTTGGTGGAAAGAAAACGAGTTTATGATTACTCACCCTACAAAAGCATTGTGAAAAACAGTATGTTTGTGGAAAAGGGAATAGTTTTGGATTTTTTCTTGGATAAAACTAGTGAGAATGTTTTAAGAATGCATACAACATATGCCTTAGATTAAGTTTCCGCAATAGTGCATTTGCAAAGATTGTTGTTGTATGCCTCTAATGAAGAAAATTCAGTTAAACCTTGAGAAGCTTTTATGGATGAAATGCAACAAATGTTTGTTTGATTATGAAAAAAATCCAACGTAAGGAAGAATTTTGTAGGTGTTTGTCGAGATGTAGTATTAGAGTGTCAAACTTAAGGAATTCTCAGTTTATTTTTGGCTGAAGCTTGAAGGTAATAAACTATTCCACAGAAGCATGTTATGAAGGCTATTGAAACAAACATTGGAATGGTTGGATAGCAAGATGTTTAAAAACCTTTCGTTCACTTAAATGAGAATCCTCCTAAGCAGGAATTCTAGGGTTTACAAGATACTCATCTAGACAAAGTGCAATCGTTAAGAAGTGACAATGAATAAAAAATAGTAAATTCTTCATTAATTTAAGAAATGTTTCAAATTGATCACGTTCTTCCAAGGAAAATCTATTACCAGAATTCCAGTTAACATGCATAATTGAAATAATGTGTTGTTGAAAGATTCAATATTTGGATATAAAAATGTCATGGAAGAGTGTTTTGGAGTCATAGAGGTGGAAATGGAGAATGGTAATTAGTGTGTTTGGAAATGAAAAATCTCAAATATGCTCAGGTAAGTATTACAAATTTGTTGTTAGCATGCTTGGGTCAGAGAGAAGAGGAGTCATATTCTATGGTACTACAAACTACTGAAAATATGGAACATTCATATAACGATAAACTAGCTTCTTCTATGGAGAAAGCTAAGATAACTTACATGGGAAGTGGAACAAATCTATTTACCACCTTTGAATTTCAAGAACCACAATATATTTCAAGGCTACATGATGGTGGTACTACTGCTTTTGTTTCCCTAGGACAACTTTAATGGATATTGTGTTATACAATAAAGACATTATTGAGCTAAGTAAATCTAATTGTGCATAAAGAAAAGCATTATCTACAATACAAGGACATGAAGTACAAGAAGATTTCCATGCTTCTCCACACAAATGAAAAACATCACTTGAAATATTTTTTTTGTAGGAAGAGTGATTTATGTAATAACATGTACTTATAATTCCCCAGGTTGTGAAGATGTGGCAACATAGACACTGCATGTCTCATCTCTTACCAAATTACAAGATGAAAATGCATGTTAACAAGCCACTCACTATAATAATAATGGATCAAAAGTTGTGAAAACTCTTCGCACTAATATTATTACCCTCCAAAATGTCCAGGATATGAATGTTTCGTTATTGACATAATCAAAGAAATTTGAGAAATTTGTCATTTCTAATTTGAGTGAAAGTGATGCAATGAAAACCTCGGAGACTAAAAAAATTATACTTCAATAGAACCTTTACCTTTCCACAACGTGAGCTAATACCCTAGCATAGTAGAACTATGTTGGAAAATAAATTCTAGTGTTGTAATATCTTTAGCTTCGTAATCAAGTCCAAAAATATAATGAGGGAAAGCATCTCTCATTCTTCTTTTATTGGGAACTCCTCCGATCAACACAAATTAGAAGCATCATCTTAAATAACAGTCTAACGAACTAATATTAAATGCGTAGGAAAATGAAATTGATGCTTGTAGACACCATGCAGTTAGCCAAAATGGGCATGGCAATAGAGAATGGAGATATTAACAAGACTTATCCATTGGTAGAGGAACCTGAAATGATTGAGAAATCATCTCAGCTTACACAAGAACTAATCTATCATCAGAAATGCAAGGAAAACTGAACATGCAAACTTAGAAATTCAAAAGAGTGATGAAGTTTTTGTCATTAGCATGGACTAGGTAGACTTGTGTTATGAATGGGTAATTTGAAGAGCGCTGTAAAGAAGCGAGGACTACCACATAAATAGAGGATGATATCAAACAACAGAGTGCTCATATGAATCCAAAATCTGGAGAGAATGTTGAATTAAACAAAACTAGCATATAAAAAAAAATAGTCTCACTAAAGATGATTTTATGAACTTTGAATTTGAAGACAGTTTAGGACAACTAGAACCAACATGAAAATAAATAGTGATATTTCTGAAAAAAATTGCTAAAGGAATGGTTATCCCTATATATTGAAAATGGAATTAAGTTAAATTTTAAAATTTAGAATAGTTTATTAAACACTTAATACCATTTTAGGTGGCGCAGAGTAACCCAATGTGTCATTTATCAGGTTGTTTTATTGTAGGGAAATCTTGCAGCCAAGGTGGAGGAAAAATTCATCATTTTGCGACCTTGGAAAGGACACCAAGGAATCTACAATAGCATGTTCATATATTCCATGCATGAATGGTAAGGTTGTTGACAAATATGAAGAAGAGATTGAGAAAGAAAATTCAACATCGAGACCTTAGAGATGACTTCAATGATTGGTTTTGAATCTGTTTCGTTTACAATTGGAGAATGTGAGCTCTCACTAGGTGGTGGGCTCACAGATTATGGTAAAGTGTCTACAAAGGAGTGTGATATTCCTTTGGTGCATTGTTCATGCAAATATAAGGATGAACAAGTTTGGGAAAAAGACTTAAAATAAGAATTTAACCTTTAGGATGGTATAAAATGCCATGATGCAAAGGTTGAATCCAAAAAAATTAAAGTTGTAATCCAAAAAGCAGAAGAAATGATGGCTTGCAATAGTATGTCCCAAAGTGATGGTGTATCTACAGTTAGAGATTATTTAGGGAGATTACCTATTATTATGCCTAATTTCGAACATGGGAAACCTTTGAAAGCTAGGCAACCTAATGGAATATTTCCAGTGCGATTGTAAAATTTTCATCCACTATGAAACTCACAATAATTATGGGGAGGTGGTGTTATCATTCCATGGTTGTATTTGATATGTATACATTGTTTCTTGGAATTGTAGACCTGATTTCCTTTCTACTCCTATGAATGATTTCAGTCTTGTTTGAATTTGTTGTGCAAAACAATTTCTCAAAAGGCTTAAATTAATGTAGAAGAGAGCAATATGAAGGTTGTAATATGACCATAACCTTAGAAAATTAGGTAGAGAATGATGGTACTCAAAACTTTGTTTTTTGTGAAATGCATTCAATTCCACAAGAAGGAAACTATTATGAGACTGCTTGTTAGTCAAATAAAGAGAAGTCATATTGTCATATCTTTGAATGAGTTGGACAGGAGATCCAGTGAAAGACCATAAATGGGTTTCTATATTACAATGGATGTGAAAGGTGTACTGATGAGCTTAGAAAACGATTCACCTAGCATCACTTTGCCATCATGTGCATGTCATCCTGATATTAGAAAATAATGCTCGTTATTAAGTAATGTTTCAGCAAGGAATTTATCAGATTTGGATACTGTAGAAGTACCAATAGTAGCCTCCATTCAAAAACTTTTCAATGATTCATAGCAACTTCAATTGTGTGCACAAATTCTTGTCTATGGATATCTTATGTGATTGTTTTTTTAATATTTACTTATTTATTTATTTCATTTTAATTTTGTTGATTCATCTCAATGTTTGTAACACTTTAACCAGTATTGAAAACATCTCAATATTATTGCAAAAAGCCCTATTTTTTCAAAATTTCAAAGACTTGTGCAGGTAACCATTTAGGTTCAGTGCACCGACGCACTGTTTCTAAAGGAAAAGTGCACAAGTTGTGCACTATTGCTAAAGAAAATGTGCGCAAACCAAGAAAAAAACTTAAGAAGAATAAAAAAACAAAGCCACAAATCCAGAAATTTAAGCTTTGAAGGTTTTGAACACAGTCAATTAAGGCTACATAAAGCGATCAAAGGTCACAGGAGGACATAATGAAGAAAAAAATCTTCCCCAGTATGGTTGCCAATTTGTTATGGTGAGAAAATATCTCTCGTGGATAAGAGTGATCTCCCTAGATTCAAAGACAAATGTAGAAACAAACTGATGAGTAACTGCTAACTTTCCTTAATCTATAATTGAAACATGATGTATGAAATCTGCAAGAATCTCTTACCTTTATACGAAATGAATGTGGATGTCCCTTGATGCTTTCAAAATCATTTCCTTACTGCTTCAAGAGAATATATGCATAAACAAAACCAAACAAGGAGTAAAATCATAACATAGATAAAGAGTGAAACGCATAGTGAATGGAAATTGAAACATAATATATATAATAACATTAATCCAATACTTAGTTATAAATTATGAAAAAGATCAATGTTCTTTGCAAAGAGCATCATAACAAGTGAAAATAGGAAAGACATTATTGCTTGTATTAGCCTTGAATAAGAAGGAGAGATTAAACCTTAGCCTTGATAATGTAAACCTCCTCCCAATAGTCCCCAATCCTTCCTTTTGGTGACAAGCTTCTAGCCCTATTTCGACAACATAAGTGTACATTCCAAAGTCCTTTCTTACCCTTTGCTTTGTGCTGAATTTTTAGGCCAAGAGGAGGAGCTTTTAGATTCTATTCTCAAGGGATGAGATCCATAAAGAGAGGGATAATGGTTCCACAAAGAGAGGGATTTTGATTCATGAACTAAGGGATGAGGCCCAAGTATGTAAGGGCTCTAGGCCTTTTGGTTGAGAAATATTCCTCCAACAAGGCTTCTAGAATTTGTTTTTTTTAGTTTTGCCCATGTTAAGTGATTTGCACATTTTTTAGTGGAATACAAAGCATAGGATTATGTAGGCCACAATGGTCAAAACAAGACTTGCACAGGCAATGACTAGGAAAACTACGCAAGTGCTTGAAAATAGGTTTTTAAGCAATGCAATCCAAGATTATTGTGGTCTTTAGGATTGTTTTTCTTCCAACATTGTAGAGGAATGATTGGAACACTTCATCAAATAGCGATATATCCAGATTAGTGGTCATTTGCCTAATGGTGAAAAAATGACGTGTAACAATTCCATACGGATAGACCATGGTAGACAATCATAAGGCCTAAGAGGTTGTTGACGCCGCAATCAACACCCTCCAAAAAAATTTCCACACTTGAATTTTGGAGCATACTAAGGATCTTAATATTTTTCATCTTATGGTTACTCCATGGTCGTTTGATGCTTTGTAAAGCATTTACATATTCTTCCTAGTTTTAAATCGTTAAGTCACTTGCACACACATGCTCAATCTTCGATGAGTTCATGAGAACACTTCCTTTATGCAAGCTTGCATGGGCACATAAACATCCATCAAGGTAGTTTTTGTGTGATGTTTAAATCATGCCAATAGGTAGTGCACACTTTCATTAGCAATCTCCCTCATTTTGATTACAATTATACTTGTATTTAGGTGAGTTCTCTTAACTGTCGCTTTTGTGCACTGTCACTTTCACAAGTATTGTTTTTACGTTTCCAATTTTCGCTTTTGCTTGCTTTCACTTCAATAAGTGTCTTTTAATGTTATCTTCACTCTGGAATGTGCCTCTTTCAAGGTTCTTCACATTTTGCAAGTGTTGTCTTCATGCTTTCCGCCTGTTGCAAGTTTCACTTTTTTGTTTTCGCTCATGCATGGGTCACACTTTTTCACATCACCAAACTTAGTTTTGGTGCACTCTTCTACATGAGATAGTATTACATATCATTAGCATATGCACCACATACATTCCTACAACTTGTCACACCTTTTGGTGTCAGTCAATACTTTTTTCGTAATTTGTGTTCTAAGTGTTGTAATCCGTCGTTTCAACAATTGCACTTAGAAATAGGTGTCGCTTTGTTTTTGTTTTAAGGTGTGATTAGACTATTGTTCACAAGCCTTGTGCATTCCGTTGGCTTCTATTTATGGAATTTGTGTGTGTGGTCCATGTTTTAGTCATGTTAGGATGCATTTATTTCTCCTACTCTGTTGGTACCACACTTAGCCATTTTGGGAGCTCTTCTTGGTCCTCCTGCTCAATGCGAGTTGTAAAGGAATTATCCCTCTTACTAGGTGATAAGTGAAGCTTATTTATGAGCCTTATTGACATATACTTTCTTCCCATACTTGTTCAAAGTATTTTCTAAGGTATCCTCCCTCGCACAATGCATTATTACTTCCTAGGATAAGTCACCTAGCCTTTTGTTTCCTCCCTCAATGAAAAGCGCATTCCAGATGAATGATTAGCCACTGTTGGAGAGAGTTGCGCCCTCCAAATCCTAAGCACACTTCGAAACAATGAAACGCACTTTGGAACAACAAAGTGCACTTCCAAGAAAATAAGCACACTTTGGAAGAAAGAAGACTTGCATCCTCTTGAGCGTATGGCACAATCCTAAAACTTGAAGCCTTAGAGTGCATGATGCACTCACGAAGCATGAATCCTTAGGGTGCATGGCACACTCATGAGGCATGAAGCCTTAATCCTTTTGTTAGAGCACGTGGTGCACTAATGACACACGAAACATTCGTCCTTACCTTAGAGCACATGGTGCACTAATGAAGCATTGAGCCTTAAAACGCATGGCACACTCATGAAGCCTGACGCCTTTGAGAGTGTGGCACATTCCTGAAGCATGAAGCGTTCATCCTTCCCTTTGAATGCATGGAACACTCTTGAAGCATGAAGCCTTCATACATCTCTTAAAGAGTGAATGACGCATTCATAAAGCTTGAAGCCTTAATTTGAGCGCACTCCTTCGACTCAAAGAACTCTACCCTCCTAGTTCCTCTTTTACACACAAGCGTACTTCGAAGGTTCGAAGCATGGCCCCTTCATCCCTTTGGTGTGTGTCCTTGTGCCCTCCTTAGCTTCTCTTAAGCACATTAGCACATCCTGAACCAACGAATGATTTTCCTTCGTGCTTTGGACCGGCGCCCTGTGCCCTTGAGTTCTCTCTCTCTCTCTTTCTTGAGCGCACAAGCGCACCTTAAAGGCTTGTTGTGATCCTTGACCTTTCACTGCCTCCAGCACAATAAAAATTAACAGTGGAGACTTTCTAAGCCACTAATGACTTTGATTGTGCCCTCCTAATAAAGCCTCATTCTTTTAACCCTCACAGGCCTATTATGAGCTAATCATTCCATGAGTTGGGTAGTGATAGAGTAGATGATTTTAAGACTGATGTTGCCTTGTCATGAATGATTTTAATTTGCAAGAGTACCTTCTTAGAACGACAAGGTGATGGTAAAATCATATAGCAAGGAGAAAGCATAAAGAAACACCTATTGATAAGAAGAACAAAAAAGAGCTATCGTGGAGGCATGAAGCAAATCATGGACCAATATATAAAGAAGACATTACATGATGACTAAGAGGATTCCAATGTTGATACAAGTCCCTTTGGAGGGTAAAGATGAAGCATAGATCAAATATACCATCAAGAATGCAAGATGAAGCAGCAAGGAAGACAACTTGGCATTACTACATCATCATGAAATCCATGTCATCATCATCGAGTTGTAACTTGTACAAGTTTCATAATATGTGTCTATGTGACATGCCACATCATGACATGGAAAAAATGTAATGTATATTCAAGGAAAAGGAAAAAATGTAATGTGTGGAAGTCCAAGAGTCATATTTGGAATATGAAAAGTCACATAGTCATATATGGACAAGAGTTGTATAGAAGTCTAAAATTCATATAGAGAAGTCGAAAATTCATTTATAAGTTCAAGGGTTGTTTAGAAGTCCAAAGGACATATTAGAAATCCAAGAGTCATGAGGATATGAAAGGTCATTACTCTTGTTATAAAAGCAACCTCATAACTCAAGCAAAGGGATTTTGGAGGCTTAAGCTTTGGAGAGCTAGTATTGGCTTCTCTACTTACCATAGGAGAGAAAATTATTCTTTGGAGAGGCAAGAAGTGACGTAATGTTCAAATACTAAAACTAATGCCTCACCATTTTAAGTGTGTACTTGGACCCTTTACCTAATATTAAAGCCTGATGAGCCAACACATTTTCATGCATGTATTGTGAATCTCTTAGGACTATTCTTTAGATATTTTCTATATATGTTTCGTTCATGTACTAAAGAAATTGAACTATTTCGGTGGCTTTGGTACTTATCTTGTTGAAGGTGTGTTGTATGTGGTTTAATGATCGTTGTGTCTATGTGAACTATTTTTTTAGATAACTAACAAATCTTTATTTTTCTTGTGTGTCTCTCTTAGGTTAGTAATTTCACTTCTTCTAAAGGATCACTTTTGTCCCCCCCCCCCATGAAAGTCTCCTTTGACACATTGAAATCGGTGTTTCACAGGTTAAACTTACTTGCTTGTTCAAGGGTTATGTATATAATCTCTTATGTTATTCATTGAAACCAAGGCAAACCTTGTAGTTATGGTGGTTGAGCCAATACTCTGGATGGGGCTCCTACTCCAAATGGTGTGAGGTCTAATTGAGACTTCACATTGGGAAGACCCCCTGTATGTTGGCGGTATCCAACACCGTCAACAAAGTCCTAAATTAAAATACTCACATGGTTTTTTCTAAATACTTTTGACTCTTGAGCTTAGGCTTATGATCATGATAAATGTAAGTGTAAAAATATATGTACCCCTGTTGACGTGAGGGATAACAAGACTCCAAGAATTCTCAACTATGATGGAGTTTCTTAATGTACACCATATCCATTGCATGTGGTTATAGTTTCCCCATGGTTTTAGTGAACCAACTCCCATATTTTATGGTAGCCATAATTACCATAACTACATTGCATTGCTTTCCCTTAATTTTTAATACATTTAGAGGATGGTAACTTAAGCTCTCAAATAAAACTTTTCCCCAATGAAGAATGAAAATAATCCTTTACATATCCAAAATACATGCATTATTATTTTGATGCTGGGGCTCCTACACTTCGCTTGAATTCACTCTCCCATAGCCTTTTCCATGTAAAAATGCATTCCAGGTTTTTGCCAAATAAATTTAAATCTGGCAATCTTCCAACAATAATACTAAAGCTTAATATCTCAAATATTTTAGATTTGAGACATTAAAATAATACTTTTATGGTTCTGAAAGTTACTCCTTGTGACCCAGATTTGAAATGCAGGAGTTTTCTTTAGAGGTTATAAAACCACCATCGGAACCTACTTACCAAGGTTCTTCCCCAAGTGAGCGCCCTTTCTACCATAAACAATAGGTTGACTAGCCCATATAATTGTCATGGTTATAACTTGATCTACCCATCATGCTTGGCTCGTATCATGCCCTTATATATAAAAAGGCATTTTCATATAAGGGCCAACTATAATCACGATGCTCTTAGCCATACTTCAATGCACACCCACTCCATATACTAACACCTTTCGTTATCCATTGTGATGTATTAACATACATTATATTATAGTCTCCCTTCAATTTACGCGGACCATTGTAACAACGCCTTGACCTTTTCTAAGGCATCATAAGCATAAACGTTACAATACCCTTCACTCTGGGGCTTTATATAATTAAACATATGCCATTACAAGCAACGGGGCCCACACATACAACCGACGAGTTTCAATTAAATGCAAACGCCCATACCTTAGTTTATTCTTCGTGTTACTTGATGTGCGACCATCGTTCGATGATCCAGCCTCCAGATCGGACCGCGTACATCGATATCGCATTGATTTCACCGTTGACAGTTAACGCGTGAAAGGCACGCGATGAGAGCGGTTTCTCCAACCCGCTTAAGGCCACGTGTCGGCCTATAACATATATCGCGTTCGCATTTAAAATACAGCTTTCCACCATTCAACTTTCGCGAAAACCATTGGGTTGAACTCCAAACCGTCGTTACTGTTCTTCCCTCGTGATTCCGTTCATACGTTCTAGGTTCCACTATCCCTATTGCTTACAATTCTACTCTTCCTGTGTTAACCTTTTTTTCACGATTATGCACCAGTGCTTCATCGCTACCATTTCTTCATTCCATTCCTCAATTGTGCCACGGCCCTTCAGTTCACACTTGTGCGCTTCCTGCTATGTATGAGCTTGCAGGCTACACCCATACTCTAGATATGAATCCTCCATGATAACTTACCCTGCATACACACATTTCAACAAAATGTTCTTCTGCTTCATTTCTCTTGGGTCGAAGGTCAATTCAAGTTCATAGCTGCTCAAGGGTATTGTCACAGGTCGTGATTAATGACCAGTCTAACTAAATGGCTTATACAGGGTCTGTTTTATAGCAACCAACTTCGACAATTTCGCTAGGCCATCAGGGTGTACAGGCATACTAGTAACTTTAGTCAGGCACAGGACTACAATCTCAAATTCTTCTACAGGGAACCACATTACACACAGTCATGCTCCTTGAAAAAAATCAATACATTAACATTGGTTCTCAACACAGAATCTACATGCAGGTTCTTAATACAAATTTCAGAGACTACTCTTGTATGAAGGTTCAAGCCTTCCTCACACACAATTCAACCAGCAGATGCACGTAAGTACTAAAACAAATTCTTCATTATATAGTGAAGTAACTTACAACTTCCTATCTCAGCCAGGTCTTCAACTCCACGGCCTTATTCCTTATAGCATCATGCAGCCTATGCAGGTCTCTATGCAGGTCTATGCAGGTATCCCCACTCTGCCACAGGGATTTTATTTTTATACAAATTAGGAATCAATCGATTCAACTTCCCGGATGACTCTTGGAATCCTAAAATTAGCCTAACTTCTGAAACTGACTATCTCTTCAAGTGCCCATTAATCATTCGGGCAGTTACAATTTTCTCCAGATTTAATTAAAATTACTCAAATGAAAATAATTACATAGGGAATTTAAAACAAGAGACCCCCTATGTTTATTTATATACAAAATATCGTCTTGGGCCTAATGCCCCTACATCAAACTCCCCAAGTTAAAATAGTTCATGATCTCATGATCATGGTTTTCATCTTTGTCTGCCTGGATCCCACACTTTGTTCTGCAACTGGCCATCCGTTGCAGTGTTCTTCTTTCGCATTCCTCCTGGCTTCCATATCTTGGTCTGCTTCTTTTCACTTTCTATGCCTTCACAATTTGTGACTATCTTCTTCTTGCTGTTGTTGTTTCTCAACTTTCTTGCTGCTGTCCCTTTTAGAGGCATCTTCTGCATCAACTTTCTTATCAACGCCATTTCTCTGTCTAATATTTCCTCTGACTGCTGGACTCTCACTTCTGTTTGCTGCATTCTTATTTCTTTAGTTCTTACTGCTGCCCTATTTTCCACCCAATCATCCATACCCTCTCTACAACAGTAAAATTCTTGCTCCTCTACTGGCAACACTTCAGCTTGTTGCTTCAACATTCTCTCCAGCAACACTCCAAGCAGTTGTTGTTCTGGAATTTCACTCTCTTCTCTTGATGTTTTCTGCAAACATTCTCGCCATCTCCTTTGGCCAAACAAATCTTCACTATGTTGCCACTCAGTTTCAGCATCTTCTTCTTCTGTCTTGGCAATCTTCAGAAATTGCCTTCCTTCTTCTTTATTTACTTCAAGCTCTTCCAGCTTTGCATTTTCATCTTTTGTCGGAGTGAACCTTTGGTTCCCCACTACTGTAGCAGCCCCAACAGTCTACCATACAGCTTTCTCTTCAACTTTCTCTAGGCTATTCGAACAAGCCAATTTGTCAAATTTCAATTCACAAGACCCGATGGTCTTAATTGATGACTTAATCACCAATTTCTCTTTCGGCAGTTCTAAGTATGTCCCAACACTCATAAAATATTTCCTGGCTTTATTCCTCTGTATCTTCTCATGCTGCAACCCCCAATTCTGAAATTGAGGTTCCTTCTCTTGTACAGGATTCTGTTGATCTAGCACACTCTCTATCAACTTAATTCCTCCATTCCATGGATCAAACATTCCCATAGAATTCTTCTCCTCTTTCAATTGACTGCCCCATGCTGTCAATTCTCCTTCAGCATCAGCAGAATCTGCATTCACAAAGCAATTTTTAAAACAAAATCCACAAGGTCTCAGAGCCTTTCCTTCTTCTGTCAACATCTCAGTATGCTGTCCCAACCTTCTTTCCTTCTCAATCAGCACATCAAAATGCTGATTCCAAATATTCAAACATTTCTTGAGTCTGTCATTTAGTCTCTCCTCTGCACCATCCTCTTCAAGGATGCCTCTCTGCTCTAGTCCATAGGAATGAACTCTCTCATCTTCAATCATCTCTGTCCTTACAATCTGAACTCCTTTTCTCTGTGTTTCTGTCCTTTGTTCGTGCCACAATCCTAACATCTCTTCACAATCTTCACTATCTTCTACTGTCACTATCTCCTCAGCCTTCATCAGAACATAATTCTGACCTTCCATCTCTGTAATGGCTTCAGCTATCTGTCCATCATTCTTCACTTGGCCATTTAACAAAAGCAATCTGTCATTATCATTATCAATGACAAATTCATCACCACCAACCACATTGAAACAACTTCTTCTATAAAATAAGGAATTAATGAATTCCTTCTGCTGCAATAATTCAATCTGCTCCTCATCTGAAAGATATTCATCATACTTTACTTGGCAACAGTCAGCTTTATTTAGCACCGCCTCATCATATGAGTTGTCTTCATCAATACCTGCATTCATACACAACTTGTCAGTTTTAAAAACATAAGACCTCATGGCCTCATTTGATGATTTGATCATCAAATCTTCTTGTTGTCCCAAGTTTTCTATATGCTTCAGAGATTCTTCAATGTTCTTCTCTTCCTCAAATTCTTCAAGCTGTTCAACCTCCAGCTTCTGGCCAATATCATAAACGAAATCTCCTCTACTTCCAATATGTTGGAAAGCAGAATCTTTCTCCAATTGTGCATGGACATTTTCAAAACATGTAGCTGCTCCATTTTTCTTCTCAGTGACAACATCAACAGTTTGCTCATCTCCACATGGATTTCCTGCAAGCATACAAAATATGTCAGATGTAAGGCTCTTGGACCCCTTGTCCCCACTTGAATATTTAGTCTCCAAGTTCTTCTCCGAATGCTAAATCACTCTGAGCATTTCTTCTTCCTGTTGAGCATTTATCATCTGCTCCTTCCTCCCTTGTGGTCTCTGCCACCTTACCTTCTTCTTCATCAGCCACCCAACTCTCTGTTTTTCCTTTATCATCTTCTCCAGTTCATCAAGCTGCTTATTGATCTCAGCCATCTCTTTCCAATATTCTTCATCAGTGAGTCTCTTCCTCATGCCAATTGCTTTGGCATCTTCCCTCACTCTTCTGTTGTGGCTTCTCTCAGAACCTCTGCAACCTCTGTTGTGGCTATCAGTAGCCATTTTCTCTTCCATGAGTTCTTCACTCACAAGCTGCACTAAGCCTCTGCAACAGCAAGCTCTCTTGTTGCAACTTACCTCACCAATCCCTTCCTCTGAATCCGGCTTTTGGCAAGTATTGGTCCCCTATCTGCTAAAACCTTCTGAGCACTTTCTTCTGCTCTCTAGGCTTCACTCTACAACTTCTCTCAAGAACACCTCTATTCTTCTGCTATCCAACCTCAGTTGGGAATATTCCAGGTTCTGCCACACCCTTTCTCCACTCAGAAGCCCTTGCTGGACTCTTCTTGTTACTGCTCTTAAAGTTGTGATCTGCTTCTGCTGAGATTCCTCCTCAATTGCTTGCACTCTGAAATCTGCACTGCATCTCTATCTACTGCAAACTTCAAGACACTCTGTCTTCAACTCTAGATTCTGCACACCTGGAGACATTCACTGCATGTCAAATCAAATATGCAAATTTTCTGTTAAACAAATTTAAACTTCAACTTTTCTCACTGTTCAATACATGTGCATTTCGAAATAAACTTTTCAAAGAGCTAATTAAATTCTAGCTCTGATACCACTTGATGCCGAGGCTCCTACACTTCACTCGAATTCACTCTCCCACAGCCTTTTCCATGTAAAAATGCATCCCAGGTTTTTTCCAAATAAATTTAAATCTGGCAATATTCCAACAATAATACTAAAGCTGAAGAGTGGTTGACCCAGCGAACAGAGATGGATCGCGCTAGGTTTTTCGCTGCTCGCCAGGAGGCCGCCACTGCCGTCTCAACCTAGGCCCTGTTCGGCTCTCCCACCGCCGTCGTCTTAACAGCAGCCTTGTTCGGCTCTCCTACCATCGCCGACACCACAGCAGGGCGAGAAGTTCCAGCTGGTTTCATTGCCGCCGCCGCTAATGGCCTCTCTTGCCCATCTTTGATCTGGCCGCAGACCTGTCCCTACCATTCAGCCACCTCCTACGCTCAGACTACGGATCTTGAGGTTACTCCTGCTTGCAAAGATCTTGCAGCAAGGAGTCAATCTCTTGAAGGTAAATGGGATCGAAGACTGCCCCCGAAGGGCTTTAATCTTCTCCCAAAGGTTTTCAATGCCAACAGCCTTCTGGGTCAGGGAACACAAGGAGCATGCACAGCTCAGAAGCAGGTACAAAACGGAGAGCAGCGGTTTTCAGACCCTTCACCCTCTGCTTATCAGATCCAGATCTCCCTTTTATCTGGGGGATCAAAGCTGCTTTGGGTACGAGCTACAGATCTAGTGCAGGACCTTCTGCGAGATCTCGAACTCAGATTGGGGATCCCCTCAAATCTCCTGCGATTGCTATACAGAGGTAAACAACTCGAAAAACCCCTGCCTCTGTCTCATTACAATATACAAAAAGATGCTTCAGTTGTGCTCTCCCTACGCTTGAGAGGAGGAGCTCCTGGGCAAACCTCTGTGGCTCCTGCCTTCTCCTATAAGGATGTGATTCATTCGCAGCCCTCTAAGCGAGCCACTCAACCAGTTGAGGCTCCGAAGCCTTTCCTGGTGGACAAAACAGAGGAAACCCCCTCTATTGAAATCTCTCATCCATCTTTGGATGATCAATTTCAGACGTTTGCAGAAAAATCCTTCATTTGCAGGTTCAATGGACTATGTCCTCGATCAGAAGACCTCTACAAGTGGATCCATTCCAACTGGACCAACAACTGCAAGGTCCTCTTTTGCTCGAAAGGTTTTTTCATTGTGGTCTTTGCCTTCAATGAAGATTATCAGAAATATCTTACGGAAGGCCCCTGGTTCTGGGGATCGGCGGGGCTCTTCCTTACCCCTTGGTTTCCAGATTTTGACCCTTCCACAGCTGTCATCACCAAGCTTCCCATATGGGTTAGACTACCAAACCTCCCAGCACATCTCTGGCACTTCGCAGTCTTCCAGGGGATTGGGAATACCTTAGGCCGCTTCTTGGCCACGGATACCACAAGAGGGGAGAAAGGAATTTACACCTTTGGCAGAATTTGTGCAGAGATAGACATCAGCAAAGGGCTGCCATATCAGATCAATCTCAAAATCGGGGACTTTCATTGGACTCAATCCTTGGACTATGAGAACACTGCCTTCCGGTGTCGCCACTGCCATCAGACAGGGCACCTCCAAAACTCCTGTGCCACGTTTCTCGACAAAGAGAAGAATAAAAGAGGTAAATCCAAATCGAAGAGCTGGAAACCATGTGACCCTCCCCCCATGGATGATATAGACTCCTTCAGCTCGGATGAGGAAGAAAAAGAAGCAGATGAAAACAATGTTGGGCACGTGAAGGACTCCCCCTTGGACTGCCCTGAGGTTCCTTTGGCATCTCTGATCACGCAGAAACGTACACATGAGCCATCCTCCTCTGATTCAGATAAGGAGACCTCTCCTTCAGCGCAGAACAATCTACAACTCGTTCCTGTCCAGCCAAGTCACAATGGCTGGATTAAAGTCAGCAAGAAGAAAGTGAAAAAATGTCGTTTGGAAGCTTCTACCCACTCTGGGTAGACCCCTTTGTATAGCTCTCTGTTTTTCAGTTCACCTTGTAGCCTCCTGGTTTTTCCATGGTTGTTTTGGGACCGAGGTTGATAATTCATCATTTCCGGCTCCCTTGCTTCTATACTTTGCTCATCTGCAAAGCTCTGATTGTACCATATGTTTTCTTCCTTAATAGAATTAGTCTTACTCAGAAAAAAAAAAAAGAAAATAAATAAATAAATAAATAAATAAAAATAAATAAATAAAATAAAAAATAAAATAAATAAAAATAAAAATAAAAATAAAAATTTAATACTAAAGCTTAATATCTCAAATATTTTAGATTTGAGACATTAAAATAATAATTTTATGGTTCTGAAAGTTACTTCTTGTGACCCAGATTTGAAATGTAGGAGTTTTCTTCAGAGGTTATAAAACCACCATCGGAACCTACTTACCAAGGTTCTTCCCCAAGTGAGCGCCCTTTCTACCATAAACAATGGGTTGACTAGCTCATATAATTGTCATGGTTATAACTTGATCTAACCATCATGCTTGGCTCATATCATGCCCTTATATATAAAAAGGCATTTTCATTTAAGGGCCAACTATAATCATGATTCTCTCAGCCATACTTCAATGTGCACCCACTCCATATACTAACACCTTTCGTTATCCATTGTGATGTATTAACATACATTATATTATAGTCTCCCTTAAATTTACGCGGACCATTGTAACAACGCCTTGACCTTGTCTAAGGCATCATCAGCATAAACGTTCCAATACCCTTCACTCTGGGGCTTTATATAATTAAACATATGCCATTACAAGCAACGGGGCCCACACATACAATCGACGGGTTTCAATTAAATGCAAGCGCCCATACCTTATTTTATCCTTCGTGTTACTTGATGTGCGACCACCGTTTGATGAGCCAGCCTCCAGATCGGACGGCGTACATCGATATCGCATTGATTTCACCGTTGACAGTTAACGCACGATAGGCACACGATGAGAGCGGTTTCTCCAACCCGCTTAAGGCCACGTGTCGGCCTATAACATATATCACGTTTGCATTTAAAATACAGCTTTCCACCATTCAACTTGCGCGAAAACCATTGGGTTGAACTCCAAACCGTCGTTACTGTTCTTCCCTCGTGGTTCTGTTCATACGTTCTAGGTTCCGCTATCCCTTTCGCTTACAATTCTACTCTTCCTGTGTTAACCATTTTTTCACGATTGTGCGCCAGTGCTTCATCGCTACCATTTCTTCGTTCCATTCCTCAATTGTGCCACGACCCTTTAATTCACGCTTGTGCACTTCCTGCTATGTATGAGCTTGCAGGCTACACCCAGACTCTGGATATGAATCCTCCATGATAACTTACCCTGCATACACACATTTCAACAGAATGTTCTTCTGCTTCATTTCTCTTGGGTCGAAGGTCAATTCAAGGTCATAGTTGCTCAAGGGTATTGTCACAGGTCATGATTAACGACCAACCTAACTAAATGGCTTATACAGGGTCTGTTTTATAGCAACCAACTTCGGAAATTTCGCTAGGCCATCAAGGTGTACAGGCATACTAGTAACTTTAGTCAGGCACAAGACTAAAATCTCAAATTCTTCTACAGGGAACCACATTACACACGGTCATGCTTCTTGAAAAAAATCAACACATTAACATTGGTTCTCAACACAGAATCTACATGCAGGTTCTTAATACAAATTTCAGAGACTACTCTTATACGAAGGTTCAAGCCTTCCTTACACACAATTCAACCAGGAAATGCAAATAAGTACTAAAACAAATTCTTCATTATATAGTGAAGTAACTTACAACTTCCTATCTTAGCCAGGTCTTCAACTCCACGACCTTCTTCCGTACAACATCATGTAGCCTATGCAGGTCTCTATGCAGGTCTATGCGGGTCTCCCCACTCTGCCACAGGTATTTTATTTTTATACAAATTAGGAATCAATCGATTCAGCTTCCGTGATGACTCTTGGAATCCTAAAATTAGCCTAACTTTTGAAACTGACTATCTCTTCAGGTGCCCATTAATCATTCGGGAAATTACAATTTTCTCCAGATTTAATTAAAATTACTCAAATGAAAATAATTCCATAGGGAATTTAAAACAAGAGACCCCCTATGTTTATTTATATACAAAATATCGTCTTGGGCCTAATGCCCCTGCATCACATTTGCATGCTAATAATGCACCATGTGACTTTCTAACAAGCCCACATATCTACCTTGGAAACACACCCCAAGCTCGATGTGACTTAGCATTATTTAAGATAATGAATGTAGGCTTGGTAAAAAGATAATATTCTTCCTATTTGCACCCCTAAGCCCGCTTACATTCCTCTCTTGTGAAATCACATCTCCCCATGTATCTCTTCCTTCTCTACTTGAACACGGAGATGCATTTTTATTATTAAAATTCAATGCACAATATTATATTTAAATATTATATCACTATGCTTTTGAACTCTCATTGTATAGATATTTACACTTTCGTTATGGGGACACAACTAGGGGTATTACAATTTTTCTTTCCCAAATATGTTTTTGAGCTTGCATATACAAGGGTGACCTTATCAAAACCCATAAATATAATAATTATATAACATAATGATAACCATGTTCAAAAATTATATTCAACATGTTATGGTTGTGCTTAGATTCAGATAGTGTAGAAAATAGTACTTTTTTGCGCAAAATCTTGTAGGATTTGGAGATGGAAACACTACAAGGCATAAAATAAACTAAGAGACAACAATGGGGTAATGACCCACTCTCACCAAATCCAAAATCCCTTACTCTTTATGGATTTTCACGGATGGGAGGAGTCCCAATATGTGATAAAGGTCACCTATGTATGATATTGTTGGTATAATGTATTAGATGACTTGACTAGGTCTCCTACAAGAAAGACACAACGATGGATTGAGGCTCCAATGGGAGGCAATTCATTTTCTATGCAAAGGCCTAGGGCTACAAACACATGAACTGGGGTTTTGTTGAATTTATCTTAGGGCTATATTGTTCCTTTCTTTAGATAATTGCATTTCTTCATTTACATATTAAATTCACTGCACAAAATCATAACGTTATTCATTTTTACCACATTATTCATCAACATATGCAATTATATAGAAAGAACAATATCATCATCAATGCAGTGAAACATAAAGGAAAAATAGAAGAAACACGATCAAACATAGAGACACTAAGGTTGGTTAGAGACCATGGCAAAACCCACTACCAGGAAAACCCTTTCAAATTCTTCTTCTTATTAGATTGTCATTGAATGATTTAGAAAAATATAGTACAATGGTCCATATCTTCAAACATAATCCTATATAGCAAAAATAAACTAGACAAAATCCATGAGATGAACCCAAAAAATAATCAAAACCCTAATTTAGAAACTTGCGGTCAACTATCATTATTTGTGATCAATTGTCGAACTTTGCGGTCAACTGATGAAATCTTCGTTCAACTATAAAATTCAAACCTTAGGTCTCAACTGCATAGAGAGAGTGTCGTGCGTTACGATTTAAACTCTTCAACCGCATGCATATGCCTACATGCCTACGGTTACAATGAAAATTTCCATGTAACATTTCTATGTCTGGGAAACAAAAACCCTATAACACACATGCAAGCTTCGGACCCTGCAACTTTGAACCTGTGTGAGCCAATCTCCGTGAACTGCCTCATACCTATGTGAGCCAAAACCAAAGAAGAGAATATAATAATGCTTCACATTCATGCCCAAATGAGGTTGAGGTCACTTGTATTTATAGACTTCCAAGAGTGTCCAATTTTTTTTAAGGCCAACCTGATCACATGTGCACATGTGGGCTTTAATTCAAAATACACTTTCCCTTGACCAAATTTAGCACTTAAATAGTCAAAATTGGTCCTCTCGAAAAGAGGAATCTCATCCCATGGTTGAAATTTGTCACTAAATGGCCAAATGAACACTCCTTCTCATTTATGGATAAAATCCAACTGCACCATGTAATCACCGCAAGTATCAAATCATATCCCATCTTAAGTATCTAATCATCAAATGTCGTCATTGTTCATCTATGCTTATTCCTACTTATCTCTTGATTGTCCCTTCTTATATGTTGAACATTATCAAATCTAAAAGAAGAAGAATTTTATATTAGTGGGGAACCTGAGCTATCGCCCTTTATCCATCGAAGAGCCACTACTACCACTCTAAATCACTACCAACATGGATCTTAATGCTACCACCTCGGAAGCATCACAGAGCTTATCATCATGGAGCTCTGCTCAACCTAAAACCACATCGGGGAGCTCAGTATCAACACAAAATATAATGACAATGAGGATGGTCATATTGGACACTCTCACCTCATGTCCATAACAGTGGGGAAGGTCGTATGGGGTGCTCTCACCCCATGCCAAGAAATAGGCAGGATACCACTTACCAAGAAAGTATCACAACCATCCCATGATGGAATTCACATTATATATAGCAAAACACAAGTTTATTTAACAAATTCACATTATATATAGTAAAACATTCAAACTTCCCTCCTCGTAGGACTTTATATTGTATGCTCCATATCTGTAGGACAATCATAATCTTGGTGCACTCTTGATTTCTTACATAAAGTTTCAGTTATTGTGACCTACATGCACAACCACACCCATAGACCTCCTTCCATGTGGTTGGGATGCCTATAACCACACTCTTAAGCCTCTCTCCTAGTGCTTGGGTCTTAGACTAAGATAAACCATATCTTCTCACACCAAAAAAATCCTATATTTGTCTATTCGTGTCAAAAAATATTACTTCAACAATAAATAATTTTCTATACATTTAATGCAAATGACAATAGGTGTAGGCATATTATGGAGAGTTTTCTCCCTCTTAATGGGAAGCTACTTTAGTCATCATCATTCAAGTAATCAAAGAGTCTTATCAGAATGTTATCATACATCAGCAAAAATGTCAGGTTATGAAATCAAACTATATTAGGTTCTAGAACATATATTCATCGTAGTCATATCAAGTCAACATCAACCACTTCATTATCACATATGAACATAACATCAAACTTTCATCAAGGGTTAGAGTCAAATAATTAGAACAAATAATATGACTATACTTCAAGAATAATGAACACAACATCACTTCTTTATCACATAACTCAATCCATCAAGTCAGGATATCCAAATTTACAACATTGTCAAAATTACTAAGCCAAGGTCAACAAGGATATATTGAGACATAATCTTATTGTAACACTTTTATCATCAAGGTCACCATGATTATCACAAAAATTATCAATAATATCAAGCTATAAGAATCAATGTGCTAAACTTCTTCACGGGATTAGGAAATCCATCATGTCTAAATGAAACATGCTTTCCAAATATCAAGAGCACCAATATATATCACACTTACCATAAATCAAGCTTACTTTTATATGCATAAACCATTTGTGAAGGTGATATTCAAATCATACCCTAGAGCTTACCTTGCCATCCAATATTGTAGCTGAAACATAACATTGAAACAATACACCATATATACCTTGTAGTATTCAGATACTTATGCACCTTCTCATTTGACATTGGCAGCTAGATCACTTTGTCAACTTTTCATCAAGTGACTCTTTCCTTTTCCAGCACTAGCTCTTCTATTCCTGCACTAGCCATATTTTCCTGCACCTTAGATGATCCTCAAGAAGGATCCACTTATCACATCTCATCAAGAGGTTAAAAGTATCTCAATACTCACATATACATGCATGAAGTGTAAGTAATTATCAAAGCAATAAACCCAAACATGAATAAAATCACAACGAGGTAACATAAATCTAAAAGGTACTTATATTTTAATGAGAGGATATCAACTCCCTCTTGAACCAACCTTCAAGAGTCATTAATATGAATTTTCCTTATAACACTTGTTGCTTTCAATATATTTCAACCAACTTTGTCTACAACTAGGCCTAATTGAGACTATCCCATCTTGTGCTACATCAAACCTCATAATATCCATCAAACCCTAATAAAAAAATTGTCTTGGGTTTCCTTCAAACCATAACATTTTTTTAGGTTTCCACCATATCCTCTTGCTTCCATCAATGGTATCTTCATATGGGTGATATTGAATGACTTTTCTTCAACCCAACTGTTATCACCAAAATCAGACCTGATAGGCTACTGATCAAACAACTTCAGTGTAACTATTTCAAACCAATATTTTGACTGAGGCTTAGCCTCCTCAACCTGAGAGGGCTCTCTCAAGGATTAATGATATGGAATAATGATATAGATAGATGGCTAACTCTATGTGTCTTGATTTTGTATGTTTGCAGGTTGAAAAGATGGAGGCTTTCTACCATTGGGCTATGGAGTCAGTGACAGGGATAAAGATAACTATAGTTCTTCTTATAGAAACTAAGGCTTGTATATAATTCAATGAAAGAGTGACACATTCAGGAAAATCCCAACAACTTGAGGTTCAAAGGAAGTCAGAGCATGTGATATATGAATTCTGAGTAATGATACATCAAGGTATTTAAAAGGAAAGTAGTAAAAGAGATTCATCAAAGCTTAACACTTAAAGGAAGTCAGTGCATGAATAACCATGAATTTTGAGTCATAAGCATTAAAAACATTGAAGAAAACCTTCCAAAGATAGAACCCAAAAAACTCATTTGACCATAGTTCAACGCTTAAAGCAAGTCAGAGCATGACTAACCATGAATTCTGAGTAATAAGCATTACAACTATGAAATGGAAACATTTCAAAGATAAAATATAAACTCATTGAAATATACAAAGAATCTCAGGTCCAAAAAAGTTAAACTGTTTCTGTATATGTCAGTCAATCCAGAGTTTTGCAAAAGTAGTCTTTTGATAACATTTTCCAACCCTAAATACATCAAAGTCTTCACTACTTATAGGCATCTAGCCTTTACATTTAGTCTCCCAAGTGGCTAGCCTTTACATTAAACTCCATTACTCTAACAAAATCTAACCACTAACTAGATTTTTACAACTAGAATTGACACCTTTCGAATTATGAGTTAGAGTCCTACTATGACTCAAACACCTACTTATTACATTTAAACTGAAGATGATCCAAATATTCCTCGAAAGGAATCATGAATTTCAACTATGCTGACCATAAACAAGACTTTAATACTCTAAATGTCTTCGTGATGATGCTTTTCCTACCATTTAGGAGTTGTCAGTTTGATGATTTGGCATTACAGTGAACTGATATCTTCAAACTGTATCCTTAACAGAATATTTCCGTATAGAAAACCACTGATAGAAAACCATTGATCTGATACTCTTTGACATTTCTCTGATACTCTTTGTCCTTCTCATGGGGAGAAGCTTTAAATATATGTTTACCTTTCTTCTTCTTTTTAAAATTAGCCATCAAAATCAACCTTGTTGTCAAGACAGAGTCTTAGAGCTACTTTCGTAGCTAGTTTCGTAGCACAAGCAAAAAGGTGATATGTAGTGATCCTCTGCTTATTTTTTACCATTGGATGATATTAAATGACCAAAAAAAACTAAACATAACCTTTAAAACCCATCATCCCTATCAATTTAAGTAACTTAAGTCCAAAAATAATTCTTCAGAAATTCTGCAGCAAAAATTGTGTTTCAAGCTTGGCATACGCTGCGGAATTGCCTAACTTATTATAGGCTTGACAAAACTTGGGTTTTGAGGCTGAAAGGATTCATGAATATACCTGCATGTAAAATATGATTAATATAATACAAAAAATATCTATAATCCATTGTCACCTTCTTATTTACCAGCAATTCCTTCATGATTAGTTTTCACAGTTTTCTCCATAGTTCCTCTTTCCAAATCTTTCTTGACTGATTCTGACTTCATTATTTCCATATTTTCTTTCAACTCCTCAACTTTCCTTTGAATATTTCTCCTCTCTACCTGTAACCATAAATTTCTCTTCCTTGTGTGTGTCATCATGATGCGTAAAGGCTGTGATTTCTTCAACAATTGTTTGGCTTTTCCAATAGACTTTTCAAAATGAGTAACCTGGTCATTCACTTTCTTTTCAATCTAATCTATCATTTGTCTATCTTTCTTGCATCTTTCCAGTTCTCTTTTTGTTTCAGTTAATTCTTCCCTTACTGCTCTTAATTGTCCTTCAAGAATATCCTTTTCAGTTTTCTCTATGACTTTCTCCTTTCCCTTTCTCTGTTTGACTGTGTCTTCCTTGTCTTTGCTCTGTCTCTTTAGAGAGTCTGCTTCAGATTTATTTTGAAACTTTCTTTTAGATTGATCCTTATTTTCTTTGGTAACCTCTGTCTCAATAGGCGATATGACTATAATTTCTTGTATTTCTGCCCTTTTTCCTTTCTCTTCCTCCTGTTGCTTATCTCTAACATTGACAGTTTCAGAAATCTAGGATCTAGTAAAAGGCTTTCTAGGTTTTAAAAGAAAACCTAAATCTTCTGGAGAAAAATCCAATTTCTTGGCTATAAGTCCTTTTCTTCTGACTCTGGATCCTTCTATCACGGTTTCTTTCACTGTAGGAGTTTCTGCAATGTCTATGGCTTGTGGAATGTCTTCAAGTCTACTTTTTCCTCTAACAATTTCTTTAGTGTTCCTTTTAAACCTTTTTGTTACAGGTTTGGTCTTGCTATCCATGACATGTTTGTTAATTTGCTTGTTAGTTGCTGGAGGTGATATTTTCCCTTGAATGAATTCAGTTTCTTCATCCATATCTTTAGTTGTAGATTTTAAACCTTCTTGTTGATTCCTTTCTAACTCTGCATTGGCACTCAGCTTTTGCCTTGAAGAAGAATTTTTGAGTTTAGGAGTTTTCCTTGGAGACAAAACATCCATTTCATACCCATTCATGAACAAGAAGGATGCCCAGTCTCTGTTCAATTTACTTAATTCCTCCAACACTAGTAATTTCATCAACCAATGGTGAAAAATGGAAGTTTCACTTCTTTCAAGTCTTCCTTGCACTTTGTTTTCCATTTTTCCAAGACTTCTAAAGAGGTAAAAAGGAATATCTATCAACTTCTTCCCTGTAAAATGAAGGACCAACTTGAAGTGATACATGTAGATTGTTTGGAATCTTCCTTCGCATGTAAAGTACTTCTGTATGACTGTCAATAATTTAGAATAATTATCTCTTAAACAAGTTCTAGGAATCCCTTCAGTCATTTTAATCCCTACACGTTCAGGTTTTAGATAATCATCACAACTTTTCAAGTTAAACTTGGTAGCTTTAAATCAGTCTTCTCCGGTTCTCGGGATCCCTGTTGCTTTAGAAATGCTATCAGGTGTAATTGGAACATGAATACAACCAACCTTTGTATATGTGCCTTTGAAATTGATCACGAAATCTTGTGAGA
This sequence comes from Pinus albicaulis, assembly GCA_034641835.2. Taxonomy (NCBI): domain Eukaryota; kingdom Viridiplantae; phylum Streptophyta; class Pinopsida; order Pinales; family Pinaceae; genus Pinus; species Pinus albicaulis. Next base: position 152,295,995 of record CM076573.1, read on the forward strand.
CTTGTTTATGATGACCTTGCAACCTTTGACAGAACTGGATGCAGCCTTCTTTTGTAAAAAGCTCAACAAAATATGCGTCTTCCATGATTAAGATTGGACTTGTAGGTTTGTACCTGAATGGCACACCCCCTTTATAAATTTTCTTTGGTGTAGCCATCTCGTTCTTGTTCTGCAGCAGTGGCCTTCCTTATATTTTTACACATGTTCAGCAAAAATCCTTTGATGACAGCGAGTTGCTGTGGTAGAGGACGGTTGGCATAACAAGGGATTTCTACGGGAGATGTGAATGGCAGTAAGGTGCTTTGGTAGTAGATTGCGAAAGCGAGAAACAAAGTATGAGAAAAGGAGGATCTCTTTGAAAAGGAAAATGGAATGGATTTCAAATGGTGGCTGATGCTAAACGTGCTTAACTCTCAAATGATAACCCTACTCTGACAACATAACCTCGAAACCTTCAAAGGTTAACCACTCATCATTATGCAGAAAACCGTTATAGAATGAGACAGATTTTAAAGTACATTTATTTTGACAAGTGTCAATTTTTCTATGGAATTACTAGGTGTTTCCGCAGCAGAATCTGTTAATTTTGTACTAAAATCGCTGCGGACTCGGATCATTTCTGACAAATGGCTATATTTAAAAGCTTAAATCACTTTAAAGTATCTACTCAAGATCTACTCTTTTGATGTGACTCGAGATCATCACTAACAACTTAAAACCTATGTTCATCATAAAAATTTATCATTTCTTGATGTTGTACAACCTAACTAACCTAAAGGCCAACTTGACACATTTCAAGTAAAATTTTGAAATTTTTTGGGTGATAACAGTGGCTCCACTTGGGATAGTGTGCCCCTGTGGTGCATTAAGAACCGGTAGCTCCAATGCTACTATCCATCCTTCAGAATAAAACTCTAAAAAATTTCCAAGCTCCTCCTCAAGGTCTAATGGCCTTCACCTCGGGCTCAAGCTCGATGGTCACTGCAGAAAAACCAACTTCATACCTACTGAAATATTCCCATTCACCTTTGAGCTTATTTACATACTCCTACCTACCTTATCAGCTTCAACTCTCCACTTTAACTCAATCAACATGAAACTTCCAATGAAGCCAATCATTGATCTGATCTGACTCTTGAACCTCTTGATTGCACTTGAACCCAAAGTAGACATGATATTGTGATGACCAAGGTAGCTTAGAATGTATCATATTTTCATAATGAAAATGAAACTGGAAAACTAGACTGAAAAAATCTTACATGTATTCAGCTATAGGGTCAAAGAAGACATGATCTTTTTTATGATACTCATAACATTCTGTAACTTTGGACAGCTCATATATGTTTTGTTCAGCCACACAAGATTTCATTTGTATGTTATCCAATTGTTGTTCCAACTGATTCTCAAAGACAGTGTATTCTTTCTCATTAATATGATCATTATTTGATATAAGCTGATTCAAGGAATGACATGAAAAATCAACCATTTCCTTACCCTGATGGTTATAGAAACAATCTTCCAGTATTTCCTCTCGTTGTTTGCAATGATTCACATACTCCTGATGATCGAAGGACTGACACTTTTGCTGCATACTTTTGTAAAACTCGGAGGATGTAACATGGTTTTCATAAATAAACTCCTATTGGGTTTCATTTTTATCTAAAAGAGATGTTATCCTTTCTTCTTGATGATGAAATGTATTGTCATGAAGGGCCTATAAAACTTCTTCATCCATGAACTCATCATCTTCATAACAATTCTCCAAATATTCAATAAAACTCACAGAGTGTTTACAACAGTCTTTGACCAGCAACAAAGAGGGATTACAATCTTTATACATCTCAAAAAATGCAACATGGAAATCAGCAAGAGAATATAATGAACCATTTGGCAAGCTTTCATACCAAGACCATGCTTTTCCTTCCAAAGTGGCCATAAACATCTTCATGAGACAATCCTCAGGGAATTGAACCTTAAGACTATGTACATGCATATGAAATCTAACCAAATGAAGAGCAGCATTGTCTTTATTTTCATCTTTAAGTATTGGAAGATCATCTTACCATTCAACCTTTGGCGTAGGATTTGGAAACCCAGGGATATGAGATTGATTCATAGGAGGATACCTGGAATTTTTTCTTGCAATGGAATTCATTCTGAAACATCATCAAGCTACTGACCTTCAAGCAGTGGAGTCACCTTCCAATTGATTATTTGATGTGTGGAGTCGCCAGAGCAGAAATGCAACCAATATGTGCCTAAGTCTTTTCTGCTCTCAGACCTTAGAACTGAAACTTTGTCGTTCTTCCCAAGAAAAATTTACACCTTCGGTCCTCGGCAACGGCACCAAAATGTTATCACCAAAATTGGACCTGATAGGCTGCTGATCAGACAACTTCAGTGTAACTATTTCAAACCAATCTTTTGACCGAGCCTTAACCTCCTCAGCCTAAGAGGGCTCTCTCAAGGATTAATGATATGAAATAATGATATAGATAGATGGCTAACTCTATGTGTCTTGATTTTGTATGTTTGCAGGTTGAAAAGATGGAGGCTTGCTACCATTGGGCTATGGAGTCAGTGATAGGGATAAAGATAATAATAGCTCTTCTTATAGAAATTGAGGCTTGTATATACTTCAATGAAAAAGTGACACATTCAGGAAAATCCCAATAACTTGAGGTTCAAAGGAAGTCAGAGCATGTGGTATATGAATTCTAAGTAATGATACATCAAGGTATTGAAAAGGAAAGTATTAAAATAGATTCATCAAAGCTTAACACCAAAAGGAATTCAAAGCATGAATAACCATGAATTCTGAGTAATAAGCATTAAAAACATTGAAGAAAACCTTCCAAAGATAGGACCCAAAAAACTCATTTGACCATAGTTCAACACTCAAAGTAAGTCAGAGCATGACTAACCATGAATTCTAAGAAATAAGCATTACAACCATGAAATGGAAACATTTGAAGATAAAATATAAACTCATTGAAATATACAAAGAATCTCAGGTCCAAAAAAGTTAAACTGCTTTTGTATATGTTAGTCAATCCAGAGTTTTGCAAAAGTAGTCTTTTGATAACATATTCCAACCCTAGATACATCTCTTCACTAATTATAGGCATCTAGCCTTTTCATTCAGTCTACCAAGTGGCTAGACCATTAAACTCCATTACTCTAACAAAATCTAACCACTAATTAGAGTTTACTACTAGAATTGACACCTTTCGAATTATGAGTTAGAGTCCTACTATGACTCAAACACCTACTTATTACATTTAAACTGAATATGGTCCAAATCTTCCTCGAAAGGAATCATGAATTTCAACTATGCTGAACATAAACAAGACTTTAATACTCTAACTGTCTTCGTGATGTTGCTCTACCTACCATTTAGGAGTTGTCAGTTTGATGATTTGGCAATACAGTGAACTAATATCTTCAGACTGTATCCTTAACATAATATTTCCATATAGAAAACCATTGATCTAATATTCTTTGTCCTTCTCGTGGGGAGCAGCTTTAAATATTTGTTTACCTTTATTCTTTCTTTTAAAATTAGCCATCAAAATCAACCTTGCTGTCAAGATAGAGTCTTAGAGCTACTTTCGTAGCTAGTTTCGTTGCACAAGCAAAAAGGTGATATGTAGTGATCCTCTGCTATTTTTGACCATTGGATGATATTAAATGACCAAAAACAATTAAACATAACCTTCAAAACTCTTCATCCCTATCAATTTAAGAAACTTAAGTCCAAAAATAATTCTTCAGAAATTTCGTAGCAAAAATTGTGTTTCAAGCTTGGCATGCGCTGCGGAATTGCCTAACTTATCAGAGGCTTGAAAAAAATTGGGTTTTGAAGCTGAAAGGATTCATAAATATACCTGCATGTAAAATATGATTAATATAAGACAAAAAATATCTATAATCCATTGTCACCTTCCTATTTACCAACAGTTCCTTCATGAGTAGTTTTCACAGTTTTCTCCATAGTTCGTCCTACCAAATCTTTCTTGACTGATTTCATCTTCATTATTTCCATATTTTCTTTCAACTCCTCAAATTGCCTTTGAATATTTCTCCTCTCTGCCTGTAACCATAAATTTATCTTCCTTGTGTGTGTCATCATGATGCGTAAAGGTTGTGATTTATTCAACAATTGTTTGTCTTTTCCAATAGAATTTTCAAAATGAGTAACATAGTCATTCACTTTCTTTACAACATCATCTATCATTTGTCTATATTTCTTTTATCTTTCCAGTTCTCTCTTTGTTTCAGTTAATTCTTCCCTTACTGCTCTTAACTGTCCTTCAAGAATCTCCTTTTCAGTTTTCTCTATGAATTTTTCCTTTCTCTTTCTCTGTTTGATTGTTTGTTCCTTGTCTTTGCTCTGTCTCTTTAGAGAGTCTGCTTCAGATTTCTTTTGAAACTTGCTTTTAGATCGATCCTTCTTTTCTTTGGTAACCTCTGTCTCAATAGGAGATATGACTATAACTTCTTGTATTTCTGCCCTTTTTCCTTTCTCGTCCTCCTGCTACTTATCTCTGACATTGACAGTTTCAGAAATCTGGGATCTAGTAAAAGGCTTTCTAGGTTTTAAAAGAAAACCTGAATCTTTTGGAGAAAAATCCAATTTCTTGGCTATAAGTCCTTTTCTTCTGACTCTGGATCCTTCTATCATATCTTCTTTCACTACAGGAGTTTCTGCAATGTCTATAGCTTGTAGAATGTCTTCAATTCTGCCTTTTCCTCTAAAAAATTCTTTAGTGTTCCTTTTAGACCTTTTTGCTGCAGGTTTGGTCTTGCTATCCATGACATGTTTGTTAATCTGCTTGCTAGTTGCTGGAGGTGATATTGTCCCTTGAATGAATTCAGTTTCTTCATCGATATCTTTATTTTTAGATTTCAAACCTTCTTGTTGATTCCTTTCTAACTCTGCAGTGGCACTTTCTAACTCTGCAGTGGCACTTTCTAACTCTGCATTGGCACTCAGCTCTAGCCTTGAAGAAGAAGTTTTGAGTTTAGGAGTTTTCCTTGGAGACAAAACATCCAATTCATACCCATTCATGAACAAGAAGGATGCCCAGTCTCTGTTCAATTTACTTAATTCCTCCAGCACTAGTAACTTCATCAACCCATGGTGAAAATTGGAAGTTTCACTTCTTTTAGGTCTTCCTTGCACTTTGTCTGCCATTTTTCCAAGACTTCTAAAGAGGTAAAAAGTAATATCTATCAACTTCTTCCCTATAAAATGAAGCAACAACTTGAAGTGATACATGTAGATTGTTTGGAATCTTCCTTCGCTTGTAAATTACTTCTATATGACTGTCAATAATTTAGAATAATTATCTCTGAGACAAGTTCTAGGTATCCCTTCAGTCATTTTAATCCCTACATGTTTAGGTTTTAGATAATCATCACAACTTTTAAAGTTAAACTTGGTAGCTTTAAACCATTCTTCTCCAGTTCTTGGGATCCCTGTTGCTTTAGAAATGTTATCGGGTGTAATTGGAACATGAAGACAACCAATGTTTGCATATGTGCCTTTGAAATAGATCATGAAATCTTGTGAGACTTGTTTATGATGACCTTGCAACCTTTGATAGAACTGGATGCATCCTGCTTTTGTAAAAATCTCAACAAAATATGGGTCTTCCATGATTAAGCTTGGACTTGTAGGTTCGTACCTGAATGGCAAACCCCCTTTATAAATTTTCTTTGGTGTAGCCATCTCGTTCTTGTTCTGCAGCAGTGGCCTTCCTTATATTTTTACACCTGTTCAACAAAAATCCTTTGATGACAACGAGCTGCTATGGTAGAGGACGACTGGCATAACAAGGGATTTCTATGAGAGATGTGAATGATAGTAAGGTTCTTTGGTAAGAGATTGCGAAAGCGAGAAACAAAGTATGAGAAATGGAGGATATCTTTGAAAAGGAAAATGGAATGGATTTCAAATGGTGGCTGATGCTAAACGTGCCTAACTCTCGAATGATAACCCTACTCTGACAGCATAACCTTGAAACCTTCAGAGGTTAACCACTCATCATTGTGCAGAAAACCGTTATAGAATGATACATATTTTAAAGTACATTTACTTTGACAAGTTTCAGTTTTGCTACGAAATTACTAGGTGTTTCCGTAGCAAAATCTGTTAATTTTGTACTAAAATCGTTGTGGACTCATATCATTTCTGACAAATGGCTATATTTAAAATCGTAAGTTACTTTAAAGTGTCTACTCAAGATCTACTCTTTTGATGTGACTTGAGATCATCACTAACAACTTAAAACCTATGTTCATCATAAAAATTTATCATTTCATGATGTTGTACAGCCTAACTAACCTAAAGGCCAACTTGACACATTTCAAGTAAAATTTTGAAAATTTTTGGGTGATAACAGTGGCTCCACTTGGGATAGTGTGCCCCTGTGGTGCACTAAGAACCAGTAGCTCCAGTGCTGCTATCCATCCTTTAGAATAAAACTTTGAAATTTTTCCAAGCTCCTCCTCAAGCTCTAATGCCCTTCACCTCAAGCTCAAGCTTGATGGTCACTGCGGAAAAACCAACTTCATACCTACTGAAAGATGTCCATTCATCTTTGAGCTTATTCACATACTCCTACCTATCATATCATCTGTAACTCTCCACTTTAACTCAATCAACATGAAACTTCCAATGAAGCCAATCATTGATCTGATCTGACGCTTGAACCTCTTGATTGCACTTGAACCCAAAGTATACATGATATTGTGATGACCAAGATAACTTAAAATGTATATGATTTTCATAATGAAAATGAAATTGGAAAACTAGAATGAAAAACTCTTCCATGTATTCAGCTATAGGGTCAAAGAAGACATGATCTTTTTTATGATACGCATACCATTCTGTAACTTTGGACAGCTCATATATGTTTTCTTCAGCCACACAAGATTTCATTTGTATGTTATCCAATTGTTGTTCCAACTGATTCTCAAAGACAATGTATTCTTGCTCATTAATATTATCATTATTTGATGTAAGATGATTCAAGGAATGACATGAAAAATCAACCCTTTCCTTACCCTGATGGTTATAGAAACTATCTTCCAGTATTTCCTCTTGTTGTTTGTAATGATTCACATACTCCTGATGATCGAAGGACTGACAATTTTGTTGCATACTTTTGTCAAACTCAGAGGATGTAACATGGTTTTCATAAATAAACTCCTGCTAGGTTTCATTTTTATTTAAAAGAGATGCTATCCTTTCTTCTTGGTGTTCTTCTTGGTGATGAAAGGTATTGTCATGAAGGGCCTCTAAAATTTCTTCATCCATGAACTCATCATCTTCATAAAAATTCTCCAAATATTCAATAAAACTCACAGAGTGTTTACAGCAGTCTTTGACCAGCAACAAAGAGGCATGAAAATCTTTATACATCTCAAAAAATGCAACATGGAAATTGGCAAGAGAATATAATGAACCATTTGGCAAGCTTTCGTACCAAGAACATGCTTTTCCTTCCAAAGTGGCCATAAACATCTTCATGAGACAATCCTCAGGGAACTGAACCTTAAGACTGTGTACATGCATGTGAAATATAACCAAATGAAGAGCAGCATTGTCTTTCTTTTCATCTTTAAATATTTGAAGATCATCTAAACATTCAACCTTCGGCATAGGATTTGGAAATCCAGGGATATGAGACCGATTCATAGGAGCATACCTGGCATTTTTTCTTGCAATGGAATTAATTCTGAAACGTCATCAAGCTACTGATCTTCAAGCATTGGAGTCACCTTCAAATTGATTATCTAATGTGTGGATTCACCAAAGCAGAAATGCAACCAATATGTGCCTAAGTCTCTGCTGCTCTCAAGCCTTAGAACTAAAACTTTGTCGTTCTTCCCAGGGAAAATTTACACCTTCGGTCCTCGGCAAAGGCGCCAAAATGTTATCACCAAAATCGGACCAGATAGGCTGTTGATTAGACAACTTCAATGTAACTATTTCAAACCAATATTTTGACTGAGGCTTAGCCTCCTCAGCCTGAGAGGGCTCTCTCAAGGATTAATGACATGGAATGATGATATAGATAGATGGCTAACTCTATGTGTCTTGATTTTGTATGTTTGCGGGTTGAAAAGAGGGAGTCTTGCTACCATTGGGCTATGGATTCAGTGACAGTGATAAAGATAACAATAGCTCTAGTTATAGAAACTGAGGCTTGTATATACTTCAATGAAAAAGTGACACATTCAGGAAAATCCCAATAACTTGAGGTTCAAAGGAAGTCAGAGCATGTGATATATGAATTCTGAGTAATGATACACCAAGGTATTGAAAAGGAAAGTATTAAAAGAGATTCATCAAAGCTTGACACTTAAAGGAAGTCAGATCATGAATAACCATGAATTTTGAGTAATAAGCATTAAAAACATTGAAGAAAACCTTCCAAAGATAGGACCCAAAAAATTCATTTGACCATAGTTCAACACTTAAAGTAAGTCAGAGCATGACTAACCATGAATTCTGAATAATTAGCATTACAACTATGAAAGGGAAACATTTCGAAGATAAAATATAAACTCATTGAAATATACAAAGAATCTCAGGTCCAAAAAAGTTAAACTGCTTCTGTATATGTCAGTCAATCCAGAGTTTTGCAAAAGTAGTCTCTTGATAACATTTTCCAACCCTGGATACATCGAAGTCTTCACTACTTATAGGCATATAGCCTTTACATTCAGTCTACCAAGTGGCTAGACCATTAAAATCCATTACTCTAACAAAATCTAACCACTAACTAGATTTTTACAACTAGAATTGACACCTTTCGAATTATGAGTTAGAGTCCTACTATGACTCAAACACCTACTTATTACATTTAAACTGAAGATGGTCCAAATATTCCTCGAAAGGAATCATGAATTTCAACTATGCTGACCATAAACAAGACTTTAATACTCTAACTGTCTTCATGATGTTGCTCTGCCTACCATTTAGGAGTTGTCAGTTTGATGATTTGGCAATACAGTGAACTGATATCTTCAAACTGTATCCTTAACAGAATATTTCCATATAGAAAACCACTGATAGAAAACCATTGATCTGATACTCTTTGTCCTTCTCATGGGGAGAAACTTAAAAAATATGTTTACCTTTCTTCTTCTTTTTTAAAATTAGCCATCAAAATCAACCTTGCCATCAAGATAGAGTCTTAGAGCTACTTTCATAGTTAGTTTCGTAGCACAAGCAAAAAGGTGATATGTAGTGATCATCTGCTATTTTTTACCATTGGATGATATTAAATGACCAAAAAAAATTAAACATAACCTTCAAAACTCTTCATCCCTATCAATTTAAGTAACTTAAGTCCAAGAAGAATTCTTCAGAAATTCTACAGCAAAAATTGTGTTTCAAGCTTGACATACGCTGTAGAATTGCCTGACTTATCAGAGGCTTGAAAAAAATTGGGTTTTGAGGCTGAAAGGATTCATGGATATACCTGCATGTAAAATATGATTAATATAATACAAAAAAGATCTATAATCCATTGTCACCTTCTTATTTACCAGCAGTTCCTTCATGAGTAGTTTTCACAGTTTTCTCCATAATTCCTCTTTCCAAATCTTTCTTGACTGATTCTATCTTCATTATTTCCATATTTTATTTCAACTCCTCAACATGCCTTTGAAGATTTCTCCTCTCTACCTGTAACCATAAATTTCTCTTCCTTGTGTGTGTCATCATGATGCATAAAGGCTGTGATTTATTCAACAACTATTTGGCTTTTCCAATAGACTTTTCAAAATGAGTAACCTGGTCATTCACTTTCTTTTCAACCTCATCTATCATTTGTTTATCTTTCTTGTATCTTTCCAATTCTCTCTTTTTTCAGTTAATTCTCTCATTTCAATGATAACCCTACTCTGACAACATAACCTCTAAACCTTCAGAGGTTAACCATTCATCATTATGCAGAAAACCGTTATAGAATGAGACAGATTTTAAAGTACATTTATTTTGACAAGTGTCATTTTTGCTACAAAATTACTGGGTGTTTCCGTAGCAGAATCTGTTAATTTTGTACTAAAATCGTTGCGGACTCAGATCATTTCTGACAAATGGCTATATTTAAAAGCTTAAGTCACTTTAAAGTATCTACTCAAGATCTATTCTTTTGATGTGACTCGAGATCATCACTAACAACTTAAAACCTATGTTCATCATAGAAATTTATCATTTCATGATGGTGTACAACCTAACTAACCTAAAAGCCAACTTGGCACATTTCAAGTAAAATTTTAAAAAAATTTGGGTGATAACACCAACTATGATACCATGTTGAATTTTTCTGAGGGCTATATTGCTCTTTACTTTAGATAATTACATTTCTTCATTTACATATTAAATACACACAATGACATCATAACATTATTCAATTTTGCCACATTATTCAACAACATATGCAATTATATAGAAATAACAATATCATAATTAATGCAGTGGAAAATAAAGGAACAATAGAAGAAAATGATTCACAACAAGAGATGCCAGGATTGGTCGGAGACCGACCAGGGAAAAACCTAATACGGGGAAAAACCTTTCAAATTCTTCTTCTTATTAAATTGTCATTGAATGATTCAACAAAAGAGAGTACAATGATCCATATATTCAACCATAATCCTATATATAAAAAATAAACTAAACAACATCCATGAGATGAACCCAACAATGCTAATAATCAAAACCCCAATTTAGAAGCTCGCAATCAACTGTCATAGTCTACAGTTTATTGTAAAATTCAAACCCTACGTCTCAACCGTACGGAGGGAGTGTTGTGTGTGTAGCTGAAACCCTTCAACTGCACGCATAGGCCTACATGCACGTGGTTACAACAAAAATTTCCATGTGGTATGCCTATGATTGGGAACCAAAAACCTAAGAACACACATGCGAGCTTCAGATCCATTTGAGCCAATCTTCATGAATTGCCTCAAAACTGTGCGAGCTAAAACCAAAGAAGAGAATAGAAGAATACTTCATGATCATGTCCAAGTGAGGTTGAGGTCTCTTGTATTTATATACTTCCAAGAGTGTCCAATTTTCTTTAGGTCCGACTTGATCAAATGTGCACATATGGGCTTTAATTCAAAAATACACTTTCCCTTGTCCAAAATGAGCACTTCAAATAGTCAAAATTGGTCCTCTCAAAAAAATGAATATTGTCCCATTGTTGAAGATGTGTCACCGAGCTTCAAAATTAACAAGTTTTATTAATTTGTTGTGTGTTGGAGTATCCAAGGGTAAAATATAATAGAAACGATTTCCAACAGTGTGTATTTGCAAGTTCAATGCTCTAGAAACCTTCAAGAAGCCCCTAAGTTGAAGGATGGTAAAGATAGGGTTTCCCTCTTGGGGAAAACAACCAGGGCAAGACAATTTACTGATGAAATTGAAGTGGATTCCCACCAAAAGGATAGATGTTGTGGCACATGATATCCTCTTGATGTTTAGGCTCTTAAACCCAAAAATTCTTATTGCCTAAGGATTCACACCAAGCCCTAGTTTACTACGTTAGCCTTAAAGGGGTCAAAATTTAAAAGAGAGAGAAAATGGATAAGAAAGGTAAATGATCACCAACCAATTGGACCAGGTCCTTATTCCTTGGGAGTATGGATTCAATGATATTTAAAACAATCCAAATAGCTTCTAAGGAAGCCAAAATTTTATCTACCAAAATTCTAACAATTACCTATCCAAAGGAAGAAGGACTTTTCATGGGAGAGATAACAAGAGTTCACCATTAAGGACGTTCATTCACATGCTATGTATGACTAATACATGCAATAGATCATCTATATTAGCATTCAATAGATATTCAACATGTTAAGGCACAAGTGCAATTACTAGAATCAACAAAATCCCATACATTAGACATGCAAGAGATAGATATATAAAATTTAAGTCCATTTACAAGATAACATGCAAAGAATCCATTCCATTCACGTAAAGAATAGTTCCAAAGTGCAATGATGTAGCTCCAAATATCAAAATGCATCAAAGATCCAAGTATATCCACAAGTTTAACAGGTTGAAATGCAAAAGTAGGCTAAAATATCCAAGTGTGATGTGATGAGATACAAAAATGAAGGCCTCCTCTTTTTATATGAGGATTCGAGTTCCTATTTAGGCTAGAAACCCTTTTAAACAATAAAATAATGTACTAGGTCACATGTCAACCTAGTACCCTTTGAAAATAAATTAATTATCCACATGTGTGAGCCGAAAAAGGAAAGAGTGTTGATGTCATGCAAACATAAACCCTCTAAATGGGTGTCAAATGGGTGTCATTATGTGTGTAGAAGCCCTCTAAAATCAACCTCTGAGGTTTGGCCCCTAGATCCGCCATAATCCATCAATGCACCTCTATTTTGGCTTCGAGGCACACAGGTGGTCTCATGGGTTTCTAAGTGCCCAAAATCCCTATATCTGCTCCAATGTTGAGGGATTTCATGGTGGTACTAGCCCTCCCATGTGTGAATGTGTGGGACCATCCTCATCTCGGCCCTGGATTGGATTCCATCCATTTGATTAGTGCTAAGAAGATAGGGAGCTGTTGAGGAGGTAAATCCCCTCTGCGGACAGAGGCAATCCCTACTAGCCCAGCAGGGGTCTAGCAACAATCATCAAATGCTACAGCGCAAGTTCCTAATTGCGAATAAATAAGACAACGATGGAGGCCTACCTGGAGTCCAGTGCTATGATTCGTAGAAGAGACAGCATTCCCGTTCCTCAGCCTCGGCAAATCACGATCCCCACGATCTCCATGAATGGACACCTGCACATGCAAGAAACAACACGAATACAAGCATAAAATCCAGAATACGCAACTATATATCAGTCAGAAAGGATATAACTCATGATCAACATAAGCGAAAAACAGAGTGGAACCATAACTGGTAGTCATTCATTAATAAACAATCGAAAGAGAGTACAACCAATGTTCTGACGCCGCGGTCTCCTTCGGAAGGGTCCCCAGTCGTTCACGTCTCGCAAAGCTCGCCAGGGAAAGGGAAAACCTCTCTAGAGTCTCTCGACGATAATCTCCTTACTTGAGTCGGCCTTAAGGGAAGAAAGAGGGCTCTTACAGCACAAAGGCTCTTGGGAATTTGGAGATTCAAAGCTTAGGCACTTCAAGACTTTCAACCCTTCAGCCCCTTCATCAATGGATGAAGGCTATATTTATAGAGGAGAGGAGGAAGTTGGGATCCCTACAATAGTGGAAGGGAGGCCTTATCCCTTGGGAGGTTCCCCATAAGGTGGAAACAAGAGGCCAAAGGAGGAAGGCTGTGGTTATTCAGGTGAAACCACTCCTGATGACTCATCCATGAAGTTGTTGTAATTGAAACTTCGCCTCTTTTTTAAAAAAACTTTCCATAAACAGAGTGGCGCGGGTGCAACACTGGGACAGAGCGCCAATTGGTGCGGGCTCAGTGTTAATTTTCCCCCATTGGCGCGGGTACATAACGGACTACCAGTGCCAAGGCAAAAACAGGTTTTTTTAGGGGTCTGCTCAGGAAATAATCAACAGAAGGAATGTTGTCCTCATGGAAAGGGATGCAATGATGGTATTTGCAAGGCATGACACTGCTTATTGGTCACAGAAATGAACCTGCAATGGGCGAGACGGGGATTGCAGGGATGGTGACAAATTACTGTGTAATAGATGCCTCCTAAAGCATGAGGCCCGAGAGAGAGAGAGGGGTGAAATGCTTTACGAGAACGTGTCCAACTGAAAACTCCGCTGTCGAAAAACCTGCGTGAAGGAATACAACTGATATCTCAAATACATGATGTATATGTGGTATGGACGCAGCCATCCAAAACAAAGTATACAATAATCCAGATCCAAGGTATGGACGCAGCCATCCAGTAAGGATCGATAAATAGACTCAGGTATGGTCGCAGCCATCCAATCAGTGAGTCATGTACATAATGAAAATAATCCACAATATCGCAGCCTGGATTACAACAGACACAATCCAGGGTCTTGCGCTCCATCTCGACCCAAACAAAGTACAAGTTCAAGCATGCGAATATGTGAGCTGAAGTCGAACATGCAAGAACATCGCCTGATTACCAGCGAATGATGAGAGCTGTTAACAGACGCGAGAGGAATTACCAATAATGACAATGGTCCTCAAGGTACTATAGGTACAATCTACGGCATGTGAATCAATGAGCTGGTGTCGAACACCGTAGAATCACTCGATCAGAGGCCAATGATGAGAACCTCACGTCGAATGCGACGAACCTACCATTAAGGCATGCAGGCTCCAAGGTACCATAAAGGAGTCTCTAGGCCAGCTTCCTGGATAATGAGCTGAAGTCGACAGGAAGTGACCTTGATCGAAGGTGGGCCATAATGTTTCCCACATCATCGACACGAGACAGAGGAACATGATGTTTTTGTTGTGAATCAGAATCGTATGAGAATCAGAGGAAGGTTGATATTTGCAGAGGTCAACTTCTCTTGAACATATAACGGAAAAAAGAGTGGTTTTGGCAGTATTTGACATCAACGGATCAGAGGTCATGGTGACGAGGCAATGAGCAAAGGAGAGGTCAAAAAGGATCACCCAAACCCACGGAAGCAAGTGAAAAAACGAGATGAGATGTCCCCAACCCGACACGAATGCAAACAAGTGCCATGTTCAAGAGCGACATACTGCCCACACGACAATGATGATGGTTCCATTTTTCCCCCACCATTTCTGGCGAGTACCTCTTTATTTTTACACAAGCTTGAAGAGGGTACCATATGCTTGTCATATAAATCTGTCCTTCGGACGAATCAATCCTAGTACATTTAACGAGCCCTAGGAAGGAAGAACTCGGAGAACATCATTTCGACTGAATCCGATTTCATCAGGGTTTAATGAGCCTGACAAAGGGAGAACTCGACGTCTTTTCATGTTTAGAGAGTTTGAAAAGACAACAAAAAAGTAAACTCCAAAAGTCCCTTTTCGTAAATAGTTCCTCGGACCCGAAAAGGTAGAAAACAATATCTGAGAAAACCTCCTAGTCGCGATAGGCTAGGGTATTCCTTTTTCGTAAATAATCCATCCCAGCCCGAAAAAGGGGTAAACGTATACTGGGTAGATGTCATTTCGCAGCCACTTTAACGAGATCGAAACGACAAGGGACTCGGCAATCTTTTCATGTTTAGAGAGTCGGAAAATTGCTGAAAGTTGACTCCTCCTGGAGGAACGAGTGGTATAAAGGGTAGCTACTGGTTTCGGCAATGGTGGAACTGCTCAAAACATGATAAAAGTCAAGAGGTTGGCTAACAAGACCACTCATCGCAGCGGTTCCTCAGGAATGGGTAAAACAACCAAGTGAAGGCATATGATTGGCCAAGCAGATAGTGACGATGGAGTGAGAAAACCAAGGCTCATCTGGCAAAAATGGGTTGATAAAATGGCAATCACAAGGGGTAAAATGGGAATGGTTTCATTTTTACACAAGCTTGAAATCAGAAAACTCTGCTTGAAGTTGGTTTCATTTTTACACAAGCTTGAAACAAAGATAAACTATGCTTGAAACCGGTTTCATTTTTACACAAGCTTGAAACAAAAACAAACTATGCTTGAAAAAGTGAGCATGCCCCCCAGCATGGTGACTCAATTCGAGGTACATGCCCCCCAAGCTTCAGTCCATATGAAAGGCAGATGGAGTGAAGGTTCAAGTTACGAGACCAAGAGAAAGACTCGACTAGGATTTTACGAGAACTTATCAGAGACTCTAATTGAACAGGAGAGTGTTTCATTATTTTAACGAGGTTGACACATTAAAAGAACTATCCTCAGAACACCTTGTTTCATGGTTTAAGGAGCTTGACACAAGACAAGGAACTCTGCTCCAACAACCTTGTTTCATTTTTTTAAGGAGCTTGACACAAGACAAGGAACTCTGCTCCGACGGGCCCTGGTTTCATTTTTTAAGGAGCTTGACACAGGAAAACGAACTGTGCTCCGACGGGCCATGGTTTCATTTTTTAAGGAGCTTGACACAGAAAAATAACCATGCTCCGATGACCTCATCATAATGAACAAGAAGTCATCGCTTCCAAGAGTTGCCCATCCGATGGAAGGAAAACATCTTGGAAGTCATGACCCAATGCCCCCAGCAGACTATGCACGACGGCATCATCGCTGAGTGCAGGCACGGGGTAGGTAGCCACATAGTTGACCTGCGGTGGGGCAGATACAACGGGTGGATAAAAACTAGGAAGGGATGATGGCGGACCAGTTGCCACATTAGGACCAAAGAACGAAAGTTGATCAATGGTCACGATCCGTCCTTCATGTGGAAAACAGACCACACGAAAGAGGGAGGAGACAAGCGCTCCCATGGCATAGGTGTAATCGCTGAGCGAATTAAAAAAATCCGAGGGCTGGAACAACCATCACGTCCATATGGACGGTTTTACCTCCCAGTAATAGGTAACCTTGGAAGGATCCCTAACGGTTGACTCGTTCTTATTAAACGCCAACGGATTACTGCGTAACGGGCGCGAGAGGCGGTGAGCGAAAGCGTGCCAAGTAGTTGAGGATAAGGAAATACTAACGACGCACCTTGGAAGTATATAGTAGTGCTGGGTACGACCAGACCAAAATCCTGTACTGTGATCTCGAAAGGCACATAAGACGGAAGGCGGTATCCTGCAAATCGACTCCAATCAAAGGAAGCGACCAAAATACTTGGAGGGGCTACCATCGAACTGAGAAGGTCTTCCCCTGATGTTACGAAAGAAGAAGGAGCATCCTCCACGACCTCCATCTCGAAGGCGGGTGGAGTATCCTCCGGGACCTCCGTCACGGGAGGCGGAGGAGCAGCTTCTTGAGATATGGGGACAGGAGAATCTTTCTCCAAGTCCGAAAGATCTGAAGAAATAAGAAGAACCTGAGGGATCATGAGATCCACTCTCGACAGAAAAGACCTGGTGCATCGTGGACGGGGCCAGTTCAACTGATCCTATGACCAATGGTTGGTCAGGGACGGATTCGTGAATTTGAATTTCTGGGGGAGTGGGATCGACCAAGGATGATTCTTGACCAATCGTAGGATCAGCTGGCGGAGGACTCAAAGAAAGCCGATTATAACCAGGTGGAAGGCGTGGTGTAGAACCGGTCGGGTTGTCCAAAACTCTTTTGGCTTCATCCATATAAGGACAAAGGTGAATGGCATGGTGCCCTTCACACAACTTACAGGGATTGGTGATCTTACCCTGCTTCTTAGAGTTCTTATCAACAGCAGCTGAAGACGTGCCCCCAACTTGACTCCCGGAAGCCAAAGGCAATGGTGGACGACCGTTGGACCATGCTTCAAGCACCTTGGGAATGCCAGGGCAGTCTCGAAGAAGATGGTCTCCCGTGCACAACATGCACGGGAACTTGACTTTCCGAGGAGGGTTGGAAGGACTATCGAGAGGAGATTCCTTAGGGACAGTAGCCGTACATTTAGCCTCTTGCTTATCGGACTTCTTCTTCTTTGTCTTCTTCTTCTTCTTCTTAGCCACCTGGTTACTCGAATCCAGGCTTTCACCAGGTGAAGTAGAAGATGAGGACGCAGAAACAGGCGAAGAAGGGGAGAGGTCCACCTTGGAATCAACATGATGTTGTTCGAGTGGAGAGGCGATTGACAGATAGACAAGACATTCGGGACCTGAGGGGTTGAAAACAACCAAACATGCAACCCAACAGTTAACCCAGGAAGGGACAACGTTGCCATATAAGGAGCAGCAACATTTCCAAAAGGAGGAAAAGGACCAGGATTCCCATCGGAGGGGATTCCTTGGTTGGTGAACTCCGGAAAAGTTTCCATTAGAAACAATCTTCAGAACAACACCCTAAGGAAACTAACTTTAACCAGGAATATTTCGTGGGCAGTTAATTTTTAAAACATTGAAACAAAACTCTACCGTTTCATCTTTTAAGAGTCGAGAAACAGGAAAAAGGTGACTCTCTCTCTTTCAGTTTTGAAACAAGCGCGAAAGGACAAGCGCTTGATGATCCCTTCAAATTTAAAGATTTAGAAAAGATCAAAATGACTACTCGGGAATACTAGGCAAAGGGTGTACCAAATGACCGTGAACTGCAATATACACCTTGGTTTCAATAATGAAACAGAAATCGACCAAGGACTTTCCGTACGTGCAGGCAACCTCCCCGAATGCTGTGTTCAGTGTATCACGGGTATAGGGCAGTAGACTCGGCTTCCTGTGGATAAAGGATTGAAAACCTAGAGGGGTCTCCCTTTATATACGCAACGGTACAGGGAGCACAAGTCCGTACTAGCACTGTCTAAAGCCAAAAGGCGAGCGACAGCTGCTAGGTTTAAAGATGCCAGAACACGTCTCTAGCCTAGACCTCTAAATATGTTCCATTAAATTTCAATGCTGCCTTACGTTAATTGGAGAGATTTTAGAGTTGATCTTCGATTAAGTTTCAATTTTCAGGCCCTATCGTATGTCATCTGACAATCTCCTATATGCAGCTATATGAGAAAAGAAATCATTTCAATTCGATGAATGCTATCTAGTTAAGGGAAGAGCTTCAAACAATGATGCAACAAACAACAACAATGAAAACGAAACTTTTCCAAACTAGATGACTTTCACTATCCGAAAGTAATTTCAAACATTCAACGAAGCGAATAATGCAATGTAATCTATGCAAAATCCTTTTTCTTTTTTCGAAAACTATGCAATTGTAATCTATTCACAATTTCCTTTTTCATTTCAAATAATAAGAATGCACTCAATGCATTTTTCGATGAAATGAGAATCTACTTAATGCATGCTTTTAACAAAAGAGAATGCACTCAAAGCGATTTTTAGTTTTCAATCTCTAAACAATGTGATCTAAGTCCAATGATGAATCTCAAAAACACTTTTCGATGCAATGTGATCTAATGCATTTAAACGAAAAGCATACTATGAGACAAAAACTAAAAGAACGCAAATCTCCTTAAAGAAGGATGAAAGCAAAAGGGATGCAAACAAACACTAAGAATGCAATCGTTGTGTCAAAATACTTTGTGACAGAATCCCTCAAAAGTTGACAAGACATATGCGGTCAAACACAAAAAGGACTTCCAAAGCAAGAGATCAAAACAAGGCATTCATTCCCTTTTACATCAAATAATCATACAAAGAAGACATTCCAAATAATGAGCAATGTAATCTATGCTCATACAGAGGAAAGACCCGAAGGGAAAGACACACTGGTGAAGGATTAAGGGAAAAAATCTCAATTTTCATACACCCTGAAATTGGCACGACTTGTCCATTGACAACTAGCGCCAATTGGCACCAATTGGCACGACTTGATCACTGACAACTAGTGCCAATGGATAATTGGTGCGGGTTTCTAACTGACAACAAGCGCCAACGCCTGAAAATGAAAAAACAAAGAATTTCTCCCAACCAAGACTAGACTCACCACTTCAAGAAGAATCTAAAACAAACCCAGAAGCAAAGTACTGACCAAAAGAAGCTTCCGAACAAGGGTAACCCTACCACCTATAGGAAATGGCGCGACTGTATGGCTGTAATCCGCGCCAGACAGGGGATGGCGCGAGTGATGAACTGGAAAACTGCGCCAACGGGCGCGGCTGTCAGGGCTAAACTCGCGCCAATCAAGCCAACTATGAAAAGGTGAAAATTCGGAAAAGCAGAGGTCAGATCTGATCCTCTGGGGCTGAACCAAAAGCAAAAACACAAAAAGAGCCAACCCAAAAGAGCCAACCAAGCAAGCAAGGCCAAGAAATTAACCAGAAAGAGAAGACAAAACTCCAAGTTGTCCAGTCCGTAAACCAAACCGGAGATCGACTGAAGCAGCGTTGATCTACTCCGCTAATGCAAGGCAAAAGCATTTCAAAGGCTATCTGGCTGTGCTTCAGGCTCCGTCTATAGTTTACAAATCAAACAACAGGCTGAGTCCCCAGCGGAGTCGCCATATTGTTGAGGAGGTAAATCCCCTCTGCGGACAGAGGCGATCCCTACTAGCCCAGTAGGGGTCTAGCAACAATCATCAAATGCTACAGCGCAAGTTCCTAATTGCGAATAAATAAGCCAATGATGGAGGCCTACCTAGAGTCTAGTGCTATGATTCGTAGAAGAGACAACGTTCTCGTTCCTCAGCCTCGGTAGATCACGATACCCACGATCTCCGTGAATGGACACCTACACATGAAAGAAACAACACGAATACAAGCATAAAATCCAGAATACACAACTATATATCACTGTAGCGATATAACCAAGGATTGAATAGTTTAAAACGCAGTGGAACCAGCATCCGTAGGTCATTTTATTAATAAAACAATCGCAAGAGAGTACAACCAATGAGCCTGACACTGCTGCCCTTCTTCCTGGCGGTCCCGCCGTTTCCGTCAGTCTTGCAAAGCTCGCCAGGGAAAGGAAAAACCTCTCTAGAGTCTCTCGACGATAATCTCCTTACTTGAGTCGGCCTTAAGGGAAGAAAGAGGGCTCTTACAGCACAAAGGCTCTTGGGAATTCGGAGATTCAAAGCTTAGGCACTTCAAGAATTTCAGCCCTTCAGCCCCTTCATCAACGGATGAAGACTATATTTATAGAGGAGAGGAGGAGGTTGGGATCCCTAAAATAGTGGAAGGGAGGCCTTATCCCTTGGGAGGTTCCCCATAAGGTGGAAAAAAGAGGCTAAAGGAGGAAGGCCGTGGTTATTCAGGCGAAACCACTCCTGATGACTCATCCACGAAGTTGTTGTAATCGAAACTTCGCCTCTTTTTTAAAAAAAATTCCAAAAGCAGAGTGGCGCGGGTGCTTAATTGGGACAGAGCGCCAATTGGCGCGAGCTCAGTTTTAATTTTCCCCCATTGGCATGGGTATATAACGGGCTACCAGCGCCAAGGCAAAAACAGGTGTTTTTAGGGGTCTGCTCAGGAAATAATCAACAGAAGGAATGTTGTCCTCATGGAAAGGGATGCAGTGATGGTATTTGCAAGGCATGACACTGCTTATTGGTCACATAAATGAACCTGCAATGGGCGAGACGGGGATTGCAGGGATGGTGACAAATTACTATGTAACAGGGGCATGCTAGTCCAAGTGCACCATCCCATAAAATCCAAAAATGTGGGGTAAAGTGCTAGAACATTGTGGGTGTTGGAGGTTCCCAATGATGTCAGTGATGCTCTGTAACTGTCTGGAGTCCCATGGATCTTAATGCTTTACTTTTGGGTCTCAATATGTCCCTCTAGAGGACCTAGACCCAAATTAAGTTTCCCACACATATAGATGGACCCATCTGTCAATTACACACAATATCTAGTGCTACGACTTTCACCATTGGGTACATTTAATCATCATTGCTTCTAAGTGAACCAAGCCTGAAGATAATGACCAAATTAACACTTCATACAACGCTTCCCTTCCAAAATTGCGGCTTTGGTCACACAATGGTGTTACCTCCCTAGGTAGGAATGGTTAATAGATGATCATATTAGGTGTTTTCAACCCCTAAGGGGAAGTGAGATAACTTTGGTCCACCCTTCAATCGATAGGTTCCATGTGAATAATGATGGAGTGGAAGGGAGAATACTTCATGGACAAGTGCCATGGTAAAAGGGACCTGCATGATGGAAATCCTCATCCTGAGTCTATATATGTGAGGAGGGAGTAATCGTGGATGCATGAGTTACCAGCTCGACCTTTGTTTTTCCACCCATCTTATGCCTTTTAATTTTTCTTGTTTTTTCTTTGTATTATTTCTCATGAATCAAAGGGTTAGAGCTTGCTTTGTATGGTAAATAACCACTATTACCCACTTAAGGATGGGGCGGTTAATCACCCATCAGAGGCTGGGACATGCAATGGTTCCTTGTCTTGTATGAGTTATGGAAACATTGACCTAGGAACTGGATGATGACCATATGAGTGAGGTAGAGCTCATGCTTAGCTTTCATCCAGGTGCTAATTTTTTTTGTCCCAACCATCTTTTGCATTTTGATTTTTCTTTTGTTTTTCTTGTTGCCATTATATGCTATTTATTTTTCTTTTAGCTGCATCAACTTTCAAGTGTACATTTTCAGCCCTACCGAGGCATGAGGATGTGTGGGTGCCAAATCCCAATGAACCGGTGGTTATTTGAACTCGGAGAATGGTGATATAATAGAGGCTTGTAATGTAAGATGGAAATTGGTGAGTATGGAATAGGGAGATATGGGGCAACACTATCTCAATCATGGCTTCCCAAGTAGTGCTCCTCCTATATCTTTTGAGACATTAGGGGAGGTCCCACTTGGTAAGGATTTCAAATTAACCCCCCATTTAAGGTGAGGGAACAAGATCATGATCAAGACCCTTCTTTCTTCTAAGTTACCCCATAATCCATGTCAAATGCACAAATACAAACAAGCATATGCACCCGATTGCAAAATGAATAAAGTACCTTTTGATCATAAGCCCACCTCTAAAATGTGCTCTTGCCAGATGGACAAGGAAACATATGACTAATGAAAGTGGCAGAGATATAAAGGTCACATCACCATTGGCTACTAATGGCTCTCAAGGGCTGTTGGTTGCACACTAAAAGAAATTATAAGAGAGAAAAATTTCCTACGGGGTCACCCACTTTGGGTGGGTAACAATACCAATCACATATGATTATGAATTATTGATTTAAAATAACGATTAATATGAAGATTCCTCAAATGTTGATATAAACTTAAATGAAGTTAGATATTAGTTCAGACAATTTAAGGCATACTTGACGCCCACCCGTGCCAATATATCAAGAACTCTTAATGTGGTGGGACAACTTCAATGAATGATGACAATATAAACAATAATAATAAACACAATTATCTATCATTACTTAGTAGGAATTTCAACAAGTTGAAAGATACAAAATTCCCCCAATAAATATAAAATAAATCTAGAAAAACATAGTAATTATCAAAATAGGGTTTCGAATAAAGAGTGTTTGAATACAATCAAATAATCTTATTAATAAAACAACAAGGTAAAGGTACTCCTTAAAATATGTTTTTTTTTGTTTTTTTGTTTTTGAGGATAGTAGCTATGGTTTGTGCACAATGGGTTCCATTAATTACCATTTGTGGATGACTTTTGGTGTTTTTTATTACTTAAAATAAGTTCATTGGTTTTTATTCCTCAATATACGTGGCCAAACTACTTGGTTGGTTAGTTTTTATTTACCTTATAATCATTATTGGAAGTGGTGATATATAGTGAGGAGGCCTTGAGGTCTTTATCAATTCATTGGTGTGGATTATCAAATCAAATCAAGTGTGGATCTAACAAAGTTTCATGCTCAAATAATATTCAAAGTTATTGTGATAAGCTTGGAGATGAACAAAGTGATGCATCTTAAACAATGAATGTTTTCCCTATAGGAAGGTACCACTACAAATATTGATACATTCGTGTCCTTGATATTTGTTCTTTGAATTGTTTATGTTAATGATGCATGCTCAAAAAACATTATACAATTGTTGATCATTACTCTCTTTCTTCTCTATCATGGTATTAGGAAAAGTTTTTTCAACATGTGTAAATGATGAAGAACCAATTTTACCAATTTAAAATAATCAACTTTGTAATTCAAAAGCATCACAAAATATGATGAAATGTTATAATGTACATTTAATAAGGAAATAACACTTCAAACCAAGAGTATCTAGGAAGAGAACAATCACTTGACTAAACAAGAGAGATGACATTAATACAAAAAGTAGACCTAAAAACAAGTGTGTGGATTAATGTGAATATGTAAACCTAATTGACTAAGTTGATGAATAAAAAAAACAAAAAAACAAAAAAACAAAAACAAAAAACAAAAACTTACAAATAAGAGCCAAGTGAAAACTAACCTACAAGTAGGATGAAGCAAGACATTTGGTAGCACTACTTTAACTAGTTAACTATTTTAACCATTGGTTGACACCTAAACATATAATTGAATAAATTTGTTGTGATGCATCAAATATATAGTAAGTTAAACTAAATTAAAAGAATAAAAAACTTACAATAAATTAAATTGAAAAATAAAAATAAAAAACTAAATTGAAAAAATAAAAAAACTTACAATTTTACTTTATTTTTGGTTCACCTCGAGAGAAACTTCTATCACCTAGATACACAAGGGCTTCCCAACATGCTTTTTGCCAATTGTGCTATAAATTTTTTTATACATATGTAATTAGTGAAAAAAAAATATAAAATATCATAAAATCCTAAATGATACATGAAAATTTTTGAAATAAAATTTATCAATTCATGATTTCAATCTATCCATGTATCTGAAGCAGTTAGTCTTATATGAATAAAGAAAGGAAAATAGGAAGTCATGACCTATTTTATCCATAAATTCTAATTTGCAAATCAATTTATGTACCTCGTGGGTATGTGGAGGGATGAGGAGATGAAATTTTGGCTACAAATGGTTTCCAACTATAGAGATGAGCTTTGGTTGCAGATGTTATTGTTGATGGTGTTGGTGCTGCTGACGGTTTGTTCATATTTTTTGGTGACTTGTGTGAGATTTTAGTGAGCAATGAATATGCAGTTGGTGATGGTGTTGTTGTTTTATTTTTCTTTATAAAATTTCTGAGGCTTAAGAGTATGATACTTATTTATGGTATGTTCTTAGAAGTGTCTAGGGGATGAAGGCATATGTTTTTTTTAGGCTGCATTAACAATCTTTTATTTTATTTTTTGGGTTGGCAGTCAATTTATTTTGGTGGTGGGTATTTGACTTTCCGACATTTGATCATGGGTCATGATAGATTCTGTATATAAATTTATTAGGATCTTAATGATTCTGGTGGTGATTGTTTTGGTGTTGGGTGAACATTACAAATAACTA
The DNA here is from genome assembly GCA_034641835.2 of Pinus albicaulis. Classification (NCBI taxonomy): domain Eukaryota; kingdom Viridiplantae; phylum Streptophyta; class Pinopsida; order Pinales; family Pinaceae; genus Pinus; species Pinus albicaulis. The sequence continues at coordinate 152,320,925 of CM076573.1, forward strand.
GTTTCAAACGAGAATACTACGTTCTGGAGCTTCCGTGATGGTTTTTTTTCAGAACTTTGTGTTCATTGTTATTTTATACGATTTGACAGGATTGTTATTATGGATTGATGAGGAGGGCTTGAATTATATGTATATTTTGTATGGCGGACTATATATTTTTAGGCACTACTTATTCCTTTTTATGAAGGAATATCTTATGTTTTTTTGGTGATGAAGACCTCAGGATTATTTTCTTTCGATTGTATTGGTGCAGTTTCAAAATTCATAGAGAAATGACTCAACAATTGTGATTTCAGATTGGAGGCTTTCTTTGGAGAGGGACATACAATGTCTCTATCACGAACAGTAATTACTGTCGGTGTGTTTTTTTAATTTGGTTTTTTCTCTTGGACATGGTTTTGGTTTCCGACATGGCTTTTTGTGGATCTTGCTTCTAGAATTGTCATTCAAGAAACATTCATTCCATCAATTGCCTATGTACATTAGCCATTGTTGTGCCAGGATTGCAGGATTCTTGGTGAGTGAGGCATGGTACTAATATGACTCTGCGACTAGATTTTCATCTATGGAGTTGGTGGGATTTTAATATTTTCATTACAATATCCTTGGGGGTAGATATTTTCTATTAATGCATGGTCAATTATAGATCCTTGTATATCTCTCGGGGCGATTGTTTGACTACACCGGTCCGAGGCACAGTCTTGATCCAACTTATTCATAAGCATACATCTAAGTTTTTTTAATTTTCCTTCCCCAATATTTTTTCATGATCCTACAAGTTTTTAGCAAATGAAAACTCTTTACATTTTGGCGTTTCTTTCTTTTATAGGTGGATGAGAATTTGTTGGAATTTTTGGGGGTTGTAAAATCTTAGGTCTCTTTGGCGTCAATGGTAGATCATGCCCCTATATTTCCTTAGTGGCAGGGGAAAGTGTTACACGTTATTTTGTCACCATGACATTTAACCGTCTATATGGGTTCATCATCACCTATATTATGCTTCCTTAGAAGTCAAAAAACCTCAAAGTTCCTAAACCAAGTCTTGGAGTTCGAGAAAAGTTCATTTAAAACCCTAAAATCCCAACTCCGCACTTTTCCTAGTCCTTACATGCGGACCCGCAACTTTTTGCTCTATAATCTGCAGTACATCCCGCACGTTCTGCTCATTAAAACTGAGGAACCCCGTAAAAGGAAAAATAAAACAAAAAGTAAGTTCTAGAAGCCCAACTGGTAGAATATTCTCCCATCTAGTTGAATATTCTCCCATCTGGAAGCTTCTAGAAGCGAAATCCGGTCGAGCTTCATCCCTTCATTCATGGACTTCTATCCCTTCATTAATGGAGTTTATCCCTTGGTATTTGGAGCTCAAATCCCTTCATGACAGGAATCCATCCCCTTCTTCATAGAATTGAAACTAACTCCATTTCCCTATAAATTGAGCTCATGTTTCAGTCTCAAGGGTAGACTATAGCTTGTAGATGGTAGATGACATTTACTGAGAATTGTTGAAGAAATCATACTCTCTATACTTGGCATCATTGGTATGAGAACGATCACATACTCATATCCATAGTTTCATGCTAGTTTAGAGAGGAGAAGGCTTATCAAACCAAGAGAGAATGATTGTTCAGGACCCCGGAAGAACCTGTATGACATCAAGGCAACAAGGTTGTAAGGTTACTTCTTATTATGCAACATAATACAAATGGATTCTATTTTCTCATTAAATTTTTCATGTATCTATTGAGTAATTTAATTCTTGGATTCCTTGATCACTGAGATAGATTAATGTTTTCTCAATTATTATATCTTGCAGGTGCTTTTAATCCTTTTATCTGTCTTTGATTACAGGTTTCACATGTTGAAGCGACCTCTTTTGGAGCGACTGGATAGAATATTTCAGCAAGCATTGGACTTCAGGTAGGGGCATGTCCTCATACTTTGTTATTTAATAAATTTGAAACAAAAATGATCTAGAGAAAATGGTTTGCATTTGGATGTTTGTTTCTAGATATCCTTAGGATACTAGGGAGATCGTTCTTGTCTGCAAGAAGGATTTATCCGCATAACAAAATGGCGACCCCGCTAGGGAAATAGAACTTAGTTTCTCTTTTTACTTTTCAGTTTGATTTTTCAATTTTGATTAGTCTAAAACTGGGTTGGGTAGATAACTTACCAGAATCCCTGAAAAGGAAATCTGAATTTTTATTTTTTCTGTGTTTTTCCTGGCCTTCGTTGTTTTTGTTTAAAAACAGTGTGATAGCCTCCGCAGTTTTTAGTTCAAAATAGTGTGGTGCCACACTGTTCTCCATTAAAACCTATAGACTTGTGGAAAATTTCTGAAAAAATTAGGAATTCTCTTTTCAGGAGTCAGATTACAGATTCTCTGTGTTTGCCCCAACTTGTCTTGACTGTCAATAGTCTTACGTGTGGATTTCTTTCAGTAATTTTTAAGTCTGAGTGATTTTCATCTGATTTGCATTTTATAAGTACGTGTTTGCCCTACTTTCTTGTTGCTCTCTATTAGAAACCATCATATACCTTAGCTTACTGGTATGTTGATTGTTTTCTTGTTGAGCCATTGAGCTTGTCGCAACTCTTGCTTTTATGAAAATTGAGTTTTATTTTCATTTGCAAATTTAGAAATGTCTTAAGCTTACTAAGGCCTGAAATTCACTTAAAACCATTGAATGTTTTAATTTTTGCTAAGTATAAGCAGAAATTTTTCTTGGTTCGATCACAAACTAAGCAAAACATTCTCAAAATTTTCTAAATAGAATTCAAACATTAGTGTTTTCTTTTGCTTTTGAATTTTATATTTTTACGAATTTTTCATAAAGTTTTATTTTTGGAAAAATTTTGTTAAAAGATTTGTAGTTTCTGATCTCATTGGTGAAGGATTTTATTTTGAATGAGTAATTGATCATCATATGAAATTGAGTTCTCAAAAGAATAGTCTTATTTTTGAATATTTCTGTTTATAAACGAAAGAATTGGTGTTTTAAAAGTTATTGAAATCTCTCAAATATTTCTTTTAAATAGGTTTCATTGAAAAGAAACAGAGTTTCACTCTCATACAAATGCATTTAGTGTATTTTGAGTTGGGTCATAAAACATCATTTAAGTTTCACTTCCATACCTTATGTCTTAAGAAACAGTCAAACTAAAAACAACGCTTTAATTAAAATTAATATAGATATTTTTACACTTTCTAGGGCTCTTTTCCATCAACATAGCTTAGGCTAGTGTCTTGGAATAGGTTGTAATTAACATTCCAAGAAATTTGAAACAAACAAGTAGTAATCTTGTGGTAGGAAAATCCAATTGTAGCATGTATGCTCTAGGAAGCTCTTATTAAAATATTCAAGCACGAGATCATGTCTGAACCAGTGAGGTAATCACACCTATCTCATTCGGAAAGATAACAGATGTGCACGTATTAAAAACGGTAAACCTCAGATAGACCATTTTCGAGGAGCCCGGGGTCACTTGTCGGTAAACCTTGGATTATATCAAGGAGCCTTCAGGGGGATTGAGTTTGTTACTCTTCCCTTGCGTGTATATCAGATCGCAGACTGTTCCCCCAGGTATATTTGTTCTTGTTGGTGACCTTAGTGGCTATAAATTTTAGGATTATTTCCCAAGGTGACAGTGGAGGGAAGGTCCCACTATACCTGGAGCAGATGTCGACTAGACTCACTTGGACTTTCCGGAGGGTTCTCTTCACTACAAGATGGTTTAAGTGGAGAAACTTGTATCGGTATGTTTCATTAAGCAGGTTGTCAGGGTAACTGTTCCAACCACTATTTCTACATTAAAATTCCACGATGTTGGATTTCATCACCAACTAGTGTTTAGTGTGGGAATCTATTGTTTGTGTGTGGATTGATCTCTTAAATTTTGTAGGTGTGTGATCAATTTGATTGTTTCTTTAGAGACTTTACGACATTTTATTGAAATTTTCTTTGATTTCGTGTGTTAAAATTTTTAATCGTGGCAGAATTACCTAGACAATCACGTAGAATGCAAGGGAAACCCCCTGAGTACACACCAAGCCAGTTAAAAAAACTTAAATCTGAAAAAGGACAAACATCAGGGACTGGATCAACTGAACACAAAGAAACATCTATAATTATTCATCATGAATATGAAGTAGATCAACCTCGAACAACAGAGAGTACTCCAAAAATATTTTCAATTTTTGAACTAGCTGAACTTGTCTCTACAACTAGTGAATTATCAGATTCGGAACCTGAAATTTCTAAACCAGAACCTGTAACTGTTATATCTGAGATTACTTCTTCGTTCATCACTCCAACCCCTCGTTGTCCTGATTCACCCAGAGTGAAGTATCGTATCACTGAAAATATTCCTCTTGGTCTCATTAGTATTGAAGAAGTTACTGATACTAAAGAAGTAGTTCTTCCTCCTACTCAGGACTCTTTGGATCTTAGGCCAAGTGAATCGATTTATTATAGTCCTTTCAAAACAGATCCTTGGTATTCTCAGTTGGCAGACTTTCTACACAATACTGGTCTAAATTATTCGCCACCCTGAATTCATTTTTACACTATACCACGAGGTTATAAACCCCCATTAAACATGTCTGGTGAGTCATCCATGTTTTATGCATCACCAGAAACATATTTGTATGGTGGTCCGTCTGTTCCAGTAGGATACCAGTCGCTCTCTGGTACTTTCTCAGGAGAAACTCCTTCTCCCGATAAGCATGCATCATCATCTGGTCAAAATGAATCAAATATCGAAAATTTGAGTACGGAACACGTTTACATGATGTCTGGAAACATCCCTAACCCTGACCCTCAAGGTAGTAATTTACTCCCTGGGGGGCAACCTCAAGGTAGTAATTTACAGCCTAGGGGTCAACCTTAAGGACAATACATACCTCGAGGTTAGAACATACCACAGGGTCAATATCAACCTCAAGGTCAGTACCCAACTCAAGGTCCGCAACCTCTTCAAGGACAGTATCCTATACTAGGACAACCGTATTTCCAGGGACAACAAATTCCTTTAGGGCCAAAATTTTACCTGGAGCAACAATTGTTCCAAGGAAGTGGGAGTTATCCAGCTAATTATCAAACACATGTTCGAAATTATCACCCTGTTTATGGTCCTTCTTATGCTACAAAATATTTCTACCCCGGAGTAAACACAGTGTGGGATTCATCACAAGTTCAACAGAATTTGCAACCTAATGTAAAAGTACCTTATTATCAATCTGGTCAGCCAATGGGTTACAACCAATCTGTCCAACCTGTTCAACCTACTATTCAGGTACCTGCATCTAGTACAGTTCAACAGCCTGGTCCGAGTACACCTAGAACTCCCACTCAAACTGGTGCACCAACTTTGTTCAAGCTGCCACACCTATTCCTGGAGTTTATGCACCCACTATTTCTACAGCCCCTCAAGTATCACAACAAATCCCTATAGTCTCTGCACCACAGCCTGGATCTACAATCTAGACTACCGTTCAGGTACCTACGGGACAACCTAGTACAAGTACAATTGCAACAAGTCAAGCTCAGTTTGCTTATCAACTATATCAGGGGAAATATTCATATGGGCCTGTGGCGCAAAATCCAGTATACCAGCATCAACCATACCCTGGTTACACATATCAGATACCAGCTCAACCCCAATATGGTCTGGCTAATCCTGGTTACCCGGGAGGTATTCCAATCCCAAATGCTCAGGCTATTCTAGGATATCCTAGATATCCTCCTCAAGGTACTGGTATAGTTCCACAAGGTTATCAATTTTCTCAAGACCCTAATCATCGGTTGCCATTCATAGGAACTTTGGATTTACCTGATTTGTCATGCCTTACGAATGATCCCATCTATTATCTTCCATACTGGTCGTCGATGCCAAATAAGTTGCCCAGTGATATCCCTAAATTTGAAGGGAAATCAGGAGAGGACCCATCGAACCATGTCATGACTTACCACCTCCGGTGTGCATCCAACTCTCTGATTTATGATTCTATTCGATTAAGACTGTTTCGGAGAACACTGATAAGCTTAGCTGCTAAATGGTATATTTAACTACTGCGTGGCTCATTCAACAATTTCAACGCTTTAGCAATTGCATTCTTAACACATTTTCAGTTACCAGTTAGACATGACAATGGCACAGAATTATTAACTTTATTAAAAAAATCTACATATACGTACATATCCGATCACATACATGAATGGAGACGTAGAAGACGTTTGGTGAAAGTTTTTATTCTGGATCAGATTTTGGCGGAATGGTTTATCAAATAATTACTTCCAAAGATCACTGAAGATGTGGCTAAGGGAGGAGTTGTTACTAAGGAACAGGTCATTGCTCAAGCTTAGTACTTAGACCTTGTTTATACACAATCTGGTACTTTGTATGAAAAAATTCTTGATTTACCACGCCCTGGTCAAGTAACTACAACTCCTTCAGGACCTCATGTTGCAGATGGTGTAATTGGTTTAGTTAATACAAATAAAAGTAAGAAGAAATCATCTAAGATTACTTCTCCTATAATAACTTTACCTGGTTCACCAAAAGGAGATTCTTCCCTTGAAACTTTTGCCGACATTCATGTTGTAGATTCGTCTACAGCTAAATCCAAAACCGGTAATAAGAAGAAAGGTAAGAATAAAAGTAAGCAGACTTCATCACCCAAAGAGAAAACCAAAAAAACTGAACCGTCTGACAATAAACAAAAACCTCGTTATCCTTGTCTTATCTATGACGAGGATCACTTTACTAAAGAGTGCCCACATCGATATGAGGTCTCTAAATTCATTAAAGGTTCACCAACACCCGTTGTCTTAAAGGATCCTTTTCCTACTCAATATAGAAAAATTATAGGATCTTCTTCACACTCATCAGCAAATATTTTAATGATGTCTGAGGTTATGGTTGCGACATGATCGCAAGACTATGGAAATAAAAATCTTGTTACTGATAAAGATGTAGAAAATTATAATTCAACACCAGCTACATCTCCTTCGGTTTCTGATCCACTCCATATAGAGAAACCTAATCCAGGTTTAGTAATTAAACTGCCTGCTAAAGGTGTACTTCGGAAGTCAACTATCAATCCACATGCAAGAGCTTCTCAGAACTACAACATTGTTGAAGACTTGGCGATTTACCCTTCAGCAATGTCGGCCCTCGAAGTGCTACAATGATGTCCAACACAAAGGAAATTACTTTTATCAGTTATTGGAGCTATAGATCCTCAGGATTCTAATCGTATGGTCTTCGATTTAGAAAATTTTACACCGAGACTACCCCATCAGATGGCTTTTTAGATTCCAGTATTAGTAAAAAACAGACGATTTTTTCGGTAATTGATGAGGGGGAATCTACATGTATAATGTCGTTAAATTGTTGCAAAACTATTGGTTCTTCAACGATTAACCAATCTCCGACAATCTTTAAAGCTTTTGATGGAAGAGGATTCCATCCGTATGGAATTTTACAGGATCTACCTATAGAGGTCGAAGGTAAAACCATTAATCTAGATGTGGAAGTAGTTGATGCCCCTCTAGATTACAACCTTCTTATGGGACGAAGTTGGTCTTATGCTATGACTGTTGTCGTGTCTTCCATCTTTCGGTTAATCATGTTTCCTCATAAAGGAAAGATTGTGAAAATCGATCAGCTCTCATATTATTCGTCTGATCCAGCCTCTACATATAGTATTCAACATGTTGGAAAATTGACTATTCCTTATGAAGATGTTGGAGTAGGTTCAATAAAATATTATGTTTTGATGGGAACTTTTTCTATGGCTCCACCAAACGTACCGCGTACCATTGCTATTATCAATATGATTTCATCAAGCACTATTCCATTTGATGATCCTTGGATAGTACCTTCAGCATCATAAATGGATTCTTTTAATGGCGAGATGCCTTTGAGTCCTTTTGAGATAGCATATACAGCGGTACAATCATTTTCTAACACACCTTCAATTTATCCTGATCCAATAAATGTGGTCATTGAAGAATCTTCTTCACTATCAAGATCAACCTTGACATGTATTTTCGATCCTTTTCAACAAGTGTTTTCTACTGATGAAATTATTCGTGAAATTCTGTCTATGGAGGAATTACCATGGGATGATCTGCATCATAGATCTTCGTTTTTACCTGAACTTGATAGATTTGAACATAATTTTTTGTCAATTGTTAGAGTTGATTATGTCAAGGAACCACAAAATCCAATCATGATTACAAATTCGAATTCTGAGATTATTTGGGAAACATTTCTACAATTGTTCCTATTGACATATCAGTTAAACCCAGAGTTGTTGAAAACATTCATATAGGAGCTTCTTGTAAGATTGATGAAATTAATACATATAAAGTCCTATTTCAATAATTTCGTGACATATTTGCCTAGTCCTACGAAGAAATGCCAGGAATTGGTCCAAAAATTGTCATTCATGAAATAAGACATACCCGGATGCAAAGCCTATTAGACAATGTTTACGTCTGATACATACAAGGAAAGCTGCTGCTATCGAAGCTGAAGTTGAGAAATAACTAAAAGAAGGATTTTTTTATCCAATCCAACTGACAGATTGGGTATCTAATATAGTCCCTGTTACTAAAAAACAAGGGACCATATGAGTATGTGTCAATTATAGGGACATTAATAAAGCTTGTCCGAAAGACAATTATTCTACCCCTTATATCGACCAAATCATTGATGATTGTGCCTGAAATGAGATGTTTTCATTCATGGATGGATTTTTCGGATATAATCAAATAAACATACTCCCTGTTGATCAACAAAAAACAATGTTCATTTGCCCTTGGGGAACATTTTCTTACTGTAAATAACCTTTTGGATTAAAGAATGCTAGTGCAACTTTTCAAAGGGCCATGCCTTACGCTTTTCATGACATCAAACACATTGTGCAGACTTATTTGGACGATTTACCTGCTCATTCATTACACAAGGAAGATCATCCTACTCATCTAATAGCAATTTTTATGAGATGTAGACATTATAAGATTCGTTTGAATCCACACAAGTATGTTTTTTGTCTACAATCTGGACGATTATTGGGATTTGTTGTCTCCAAAGCCAACATTCATGTTGATCCTTCGAAGTTTGAGGCCATCATAAATCTATCTCCTCCTTCCACACTTCGCCAACTCCAAAGTTTGCAAGGGAAAGCAAACTTTTTACGTAAATTTATTCCGAACTATGCTGAGTTAACAAAAGGTTTTACCAGGTTGTTGAAACACAATGTTCCTTTTATTTGAGATGAGATTTTTGATCAATCTTTCGATGCTCTAAAACACGTGTTAACCCATGCACCCTTATTGCATCCACCCAATTACAACCATAATTACTTTTTATACCTAGCAGCCTCTGATTCCACCATTGGAATGGTTTTAGTTCAAGAGGATGAATTTCATAGTGAACATGTGATTTATTATCTAAGTAGGAATTTGAATCCAACAAAAATTAAATATTCACATGTGGAGAAATTGGCCTTGGCAGTTGTTCAAGCTGTCCAAAGATTTTGTCGTTACATACTGTTACGCAAGACAACGATAATTTCTAATTGCAACCCAATGATGTATATTTGGACAAAACAATTACTTGGGGGGAAATACTCTAAATGGATTGTTATCCTACAAGAGTTTTATTTGGAATTTGAAAAATCTAAATCAAAGAAATCACTAGTGTTTGCAGAACTTATGTGTGATTTTCCTAATACTGAGATGGAAACTATGGTAGAGCATCCTATTGCAGATGAATATTTGTTTCTTATTAGTAAATTAGATCCATTGTATGGAGATATCATTGTTTATCTTCAAACCCAAACCTTTCGGCCAGAACTTTCACGTTCAAATTGACGAAAGATCCGTTACCAATCTCAGCAATATAATATTGTTGGGGACACACTTTATCGTCATGGTGCGGATTCTGTTTTTCGACGTTGCATAAATCATGAGGAGGCTGAAAAGGTTCTAAATGACTGCCACTATAGAGCATGTGGTAGTCATATGTTTGGGTACGCCACATCCCAAAAGATATGCGCGCTGGCTATTTTTGGCCCTCATTATTCAAAGATTGCATTCTTGCGGTCCGAAAACACCACAACTGTCAATTTTTTGATCAAAAGATGTGTGCACCACCATCTCCTCTTCACCCCATCATTGTTGTCGGTCCCTTTGTGAAATGGGGCATTGATTTCATTACATTTAACCCTCACTCGGCTGGGGGGCATGGGAATATTATTCTCGCAGTAGATTACTTTACCAAATGGGCTGAGGCGATGCCTACATTTGCAGCCGATGGCAAGACTGTAGCTACATTCGTATTCAATCATGTGATTGCTCATTTCAGTGTACCCCAAGCTATTATCACTGACCATGGGAGTAAATTTCGAAATATAATGATGATCGAACTATTTGATCAACTTGGCCCGCACCATGATAATTCTACTCCATATTACTCGCAGGCTAATGGTCAGGTTGAAGTCGATAATCAAGTTTTAACCACCATGATCAAATGGATTATCAGAACTCACAAATCGAATTGGCATACCATGCTTTTTTTGACATTATGGGCATATCGAACTTCAAAAAAAAAAAAAAAAAATTGTAACTGGTTTCACTTCTTTTCAACTGGTTTATGGTTTAGAGGTTGTGCTACCCATTGAATGTGAAATACCATCACTCCAATTAGCCATAAAGTTACTACGAGCTACCTCTAAAGAGGAAAAATGCTTTTTGTACTTAGCATAATTAGATGAGACTCGACGCACCATTGCATTAGCTGTCGAAGCTCATAAAAAACGCGTTAAAGCTCAGTATGATCAAAGTGTTACACCTCATGTTTTTTCAGAAGGTGACCTAGTCTTAGTATATGATCAAGCTAACGATAGGCTAGGGGCTGGGAAATTTGAACCTATGTGGCATGGTCCCTACATTGTCAAGCGAGTGCTTGCAAAAGGGGCCTATGAATTGACTGATTATGACGAGGACTCTTTAGATAAACCCAGAAATGGCCTTTATCTGAAGATACATTATGCTTGATTCTTGTGTGGAGATCTTACTTGTATATTAGTTATTTTCCTAGTTAGTGTGCCTTAGATTAGAAAAGTGTGCCTAGTTTTTACTACTATCACTGCTTATCTTGATTACTCTTGATATTGCAGATGTCGACGTCCCTTCAAACATACATTGTTTTTGCCGATGGTGCCTGTCGTAGTACACAGAATATTTATTCCACAGCTTGGTTTATCTATTCACCTATTGATGAGTTAGTTTCTATGCATGGGGTAAGCCTTGGTCAAACAACAAATAATATTGCAGAATATAGTACAATTATTGAGTTATTATCTAATGCCATCTCATTTGGTATTTGACATTTGATTATAAGGTTAATTCAGAGCTCATTGTATTACATTTAAACAGAGTATATGAAATTAAAAGTCTAGTGTTACTGAGATTATTTTTGAAGGTCCGTCTCTTGGAAAGGCAATTTGATTACATCGAATATCAACACATTCCAAGAAATTTAAACACATTGGCTAATGCATTAGCTAATTGTGTCCTAAATAGACATTTGCAACACTAAAGCAGTAAACCAAAACAACATTCGATATATGTTGAATAAGGTAGTCAGAGAAAGTATTAATATCATAGATAGGAGTTTTTGTTTTCAAAAAATATTACATCGTCTACAATCATAGGTTTAAAACACCTTACGATCTGAACGATAGTGACACAAACAAAAAAATACAACAGTTTGCAATGATCATCCACTATCCGTGGTGATGATCATGGTAGTAAACTATCACCCGCGCCACCCTGCATAGGAATCCCCTAAACTGGCCAGGAACACCAGTAACGTGTCTCTAGAGACGAAGAGGAATATCATCCGTCGATGTCTCTGGGATATCTATAGTCAACCTCTCTAGGTTGTGCTCCAAGTCCGTAAGGATTTCTGCTGCTTGATTTTGTGGCTGTGCAATAGGCTCTGTTTGCTTCCTTTTAGAAGTGACGGAGAGTAGCTGGCCTTTGTGGACCAACATCTACATTTAGAATTTTGTTATCAATATTGGACGATCAAAAAACAAAATAAAAATTAGAGTTAAAACACATCAAAATGATTCATTTACTTGATTCATCCCATTGTGCCCCTGGAGGTAAGGACATCTTAGGATCACCTCGGAAATCTATGCCCACATATGGGAAATCCTCAATAGTGAAGATTTGGTTCTGCAGCCAATGAAAATATGTTGGAGTGAATCAAACTACCACACAGCCATCGCCACCATGGCGGGCCATCAGTGCAACGCAGCGTACCATACGAGGTTCTCTAAGTTCACCGAGATCAATAGGGATAAGCTGAGGGGCGAGGAATGGAATCCTCTCCAAAGCAAAATAAACCAAGATGGCACCATACCCAAAGTTTTTCAACTTTGAGTTTTTTGCTCTAGTCAATTGGCCTTTCATATTGGTCAATACCCCTTCACACCAATTGAAAATGGTACCTCTGTAACATTCGACTGTTGTCTGCATCTGAGATTTGGTATCCACATGTGGAGTTGCGCTACCACATAGCCTAGTTACGGTGAACGCAATGAATTTAAGATCAAGAAGTAGGATAGTCTTTATATCTATACGGTTATCTTTGGGATCAACTTCTTCACTGCAAAACTCTTGTTTATAGTTAGCAATAGGCAGGCCACCTTGCCTAGCTCCAAACAAAGAGATATGTTCACCTCTTTTGGATAAACCGGTGAGAAAGTAAATATCTTCAAGCTCAAGTTCTAGCTTGTGATTTCCAATGATAAAACATTGTTCTTGGACATCCCATTTGTTCACCAACCATGTCATTAGTTCCACTTGTGCCCTCTTGCCCTGAATTGCCCTGAATTTATACAATCCACAATCTCTCAACACATGCATTATGGTCGGATTATTCATGGCCGCCTCATCTACTTCTTCATGCTCACGTTCTCTTCACTCTAGCATTGTAGAATAGTTTGCAAATGGACGCATTTGAAGATTAGAAACTTTTAGAATGGGAATTTTTAACTATTTTTGAGAGAATTTAACCATTTTACTTTTCTCACGGCACCTCCGCAGTTTTTGTGCAGAGACAGTGCAGACCTCCGCACGCGCTCTTCTTGAAAACCACGGTAGCCCGATAATTGGGGTTCGCAGGTTACACATAGATGACTCGTAGAGCCCTGAGGGCGGAATTTTGAGCATATTTTCTCCTCAAAAAATTATTTTAAAGCCTAAAAAGAGAATTTAATTGGATGAAAATGAAGAGAAGAGTGTTGTGGATTACCTGGTTCTGATGATTTTCGATTTGAATTGTTGGTTCTTCCGTTATCAGCTCTGGAATTTTTTCTACCAAAAGCTCTCAAATTACAACTCTGAAGACAAAAGGTGAAAATAACTTTGTTGAACTGCTTTTTATAAGATTTTTTGAATGAATAAAATATCGTATTTTATTTATTTTCCACTTTAAAAAGTAAAATTTCAGATGTTTTTCCTTTAAAAAAAACAAATATGTTTAATCCTTCGAGTTTTTGTGTAGAATACAAATTTTTGGTGATACGAATTATTTTGATGATGGGTATACTTTTATCACTTTTTCGGGCTCTTGAAAATTACGAAAAATCGAAACCCTGGAGTTCTCTTTTAAGCCCTTTTCAGACTCTTTAAATATGAAAAGATTGCTGAGTACTTGACTATTCAAACTCGTTAAAGGAAATTAACAGTCGTCCCTTCAGTATAAGTTTACCCCTTTTCCGGACTGAAATGGACTATTTACGAAAAATGTATATGTTTACTAATCATGGTCAATAGAGTTTTCTCCTGCATTATTTTATCCTTTTTCGGGCTTCAAAGACTAAATTTATGAAAAATTACACCCACGGAGTTTTCTTAAGTTTTTCTTCTGACTCCCTAAAACTGAAAAACACTGAGTTTCTCCTATACCGGACTCGTTAAAACTTAATAGTAAATGACCTGTCGATTACAAACAGGAACAAACCACTCCTTCTTAGGGTTCAATTTTAATACTAAGTTGGACTCATCCAAAGGATGAAATTACACAACAAGCAAATGTTATCCTCCTTAATCTTGTCAAAAATAAAGAGGTACTTGCCAAAAATGGTGGGAAAAAAGAGAGAAAATGAATCCAGTTGTCATACTTTGTTTTGAAAAAACAATATACCACTCTTGAACACGACACTTTTTGTTACACTCATACCTGGGTTGGGAAAATCCTTTGTCTAAAAGTTAATCAAACCACATTGAAGGTCTTCAATCGGTTTCTGGGTATTAGCTTTAGGTCAATTGTCACCAATCCATCTGCAGTGTCCTTGTGTGTTCGAGAGAACAGTTTAAATAAACCAATCATTGCAAACATTTGTCTCCATTCGCGTTGAACATCCCTGAGTCAGTCCTTGCAAATATTTCTTCAAAACTTGATCTAATGGTTTTTTGTCGTAGGCTTTCCTATGATGAATCACTTTCTATCGACGAGAACTCATTATCTAGAAAGTTGATCTAGAATCCTATTAGTACCTTGGGATCTGCATGCCCTAATGGCAGGTTTCTCACCTTCGAAGATAGGTTGCATCATTGACCTTCGATCGAATGACTCCGTGAAGTGTTCAACTTCAAATCATTCATTCACACTTCGTGGATTGTACTGAGTACTTTGAGAGCCATTGTCATTATTGGTGGTTTCTCTCACACTTGTTAACAATTCACATCATTGATTGGTAATCAAGTGGTTTCTATAATGTTTGACTTCAACACAATCAATCGCATGGATAGAATCGTACTAGTTCGGGAAGCGGAAATCAAGACCTTGGATCTAGTTTCCACCATCCAGGCTGCGAGAGTTTTATTTTTCAATAGACTACTTATGACAGATGGTTGCGCCCATACTGTGTCTACTATTGATGTAATTTTAAAATCATTTATGTACTAGAACATGTAGTTAGTTTTGATCTAAGTACGGAAATGCCTATCTCATCGATGATATATATATATATATTTGAATGTTTTTTTCAAGTTTCAACTGGTATGTACGCAATCCAATCATCAGAAAGATAAATCACTTCACTCTTCGAAACTAACTCAGACTTCGCACTTTAGGGGGCAATCTGTTACACGTTATTTTGTCACCATGACATTTAATTGTCTATATGGGTTCATCATCACCTATATTATGCTTCCTTAGAAGTAAAAAAACCTCAAAGTTCCTAAACCAAGTCTTGGAATTGGAGAAAAGCTCATTTAAAACCCTAAAAGCCCAACTCTGCACTTTTCCTAGTCCTTACCTGTGGACCCGCAGATTTTTGCTTTATAATCTGCAGTACATCTTGCACGTTCTGCTCATTAAACCTGCGGACCCTCATAAAATGAAAAATAAAAGAAAAAGTAAGTTCTAGTAGCTCAGCTGGTCAAATATTCTCCCAGCTGGACGCTTCTAGAAGCGAAATCCAGTCGAGCTTCATCCCTTCATTCATGGAATTCTATCCATTCATTAATGGAGTTTATCCCTTGGTATTTGGAGCTCAAATCCTTTCATGAGAGGAGTCCATCCCCATCTTCATGGAACTGAAACTAACTCCATTTCCCTATAAATTGAGCTCATGTTTCAGTCTCGAGGGTAGACTATAGCTTGTAGATGGTAGATGATATTTAATGAGAATTGCCGAAGAAATCATACTCTCTATACTTGGCATCATTGGTATGAGAACGTCACATACTCATATCCATAGTTTCATGCTAGTTCAGAGAGGAGAAGGCTTATCAAACCAAGAGAGAACGATTGTTCAGGACCCTAGAAGAACCTGTATGACATCAAGGCAACAAGGTTGTAAGGTTACTTCTTATTATACAACATAATACAAATGGATTCTATTTTCTCATTAAATTGTTCATGTATCTATTGAGTAATTTAATTCTTGGATTCCTTGATCACTGAGATAGATTAGTGTTTTCTCAATTATTATATCTTGCAAATGATTTTAATCCTTTTATATGTCTTTGATTGTAGGTTTCACATGTTGAAGTGACCTCTTTTGGAGCGACTGGATAGAAGATTTCAGCAGGCGTTGAACTTCAGGTAGGGGCATGTCCTCATACTTTGTTATTTAATAATTTAGAATCACAAATGATCTAGAGAAAATGGTTTGCATTTGGATGTTTGTTTCTAGATATCCTTAGGATACTAGGGAGATCATTCTTGTCTGCAAGAAGGATTTATCTGCATAATAGAAAGATCCTAGTCTAGTCTTCCCTTTAAATTTAACCATTCTTGGTTATAAGATCTGAGCTTATGCAAATTTATTGTTAAGACGTGAACTGAATATTTGGGGCCTCTAGACAGATCTGACATTTTGCAACATTGTGTACAAACTGATATCGAAAATTATTGCAAACAGGTTGAAGATGTGTCACTCAACTCACATATCCATTGAGTAATTTGGTTTTCATAAGAACATACAAATACAAGAAACAGTTTCTATTACTCAAGAAGATTTGCACACTATTAAAACATTCAAGGCCATCATTTTAAATCTTTATCTCCATCGAACATATGATAGGGTGGACTGGACCTATCTACGGTTGATTTTACTTAGAATTGGACTCACTGTGAGGGGAAAAATGGATTATGGCTTGCATCACATCAATGTCATATTATGTTATTATAAATGGTGTTCCGTCTATTTTATTCCGTGCATTCAAAGGTCTTAGGAAGGGCTGCACATTATCTCCATTGTTGTTCTTACTGATTGTTGTTCTTGCTGGTTGTTGATAGCCTTAGTAGGTGGTTTCTGATGGATAAAGAACGAGGTTTTTTTCAAGGGCTTCAACATATGAGACAAGTATCTATTACACATCTAATGCTTGTGAATGATGGTTTAATTTTTGGAAAACTATCGGTTGATCAAAGGACCCACATAGAACATATCATCTCGACCTTTGGTATTGCCTCTGGTTTGAGAACGAACTCCTCCAAATCAGAGCTCATATATGCTTCTACAAAGTTGGAACAAGTAATGGGGATTTATGATATTTTAGTTGTTAAGTCACAATCTATGTAATCGGGTTTCAAATATTTGGGGTTAAGGATGAAACCAAATAGATACCTCTTGGTGGAATGGAAATGGCTCACAGGGCTAGATTAAATAATTGGACTCACAGATGGTTGTCTCTTTGTGGCAGATTGGTCCTTGTTCAATTGGTTATACAGATCATCTTGGTTTACTAGATGCACCTGTACATACTTCCTAAAGAGATTATCAAGCGTATTGATTCAATAATTACACACTTCATTTGGTCATGCCCAATGGAGTGTAGGAAGATTCAAACGAAAATTAAGATATTATTTCTAAAAGGAAATTAGGATATTATTTCTAAAAGGAAATTAGACGGAGGGTAGGGTATTAAAAGGATTGAATATTTCATATGGATTTTCTATCAAAAAGCTTTTGGAGGGCTATCTTTTGATCTGATATTTGGCACGAGATTGTAAAAGGAAAATATATAAAGAATAAGAGGCCTCAGGATTGGTTGAGACATGGTACTTTCACACTAGGGAGGGATCATACATTTGGAAAGGGATAATGTTAACTAGGTGGTGGGTAATTGAGAATATTTGGTGTTACGTAGGGTCAGGCAAGGAAGCAGTGATAGGTAGAGACTCAATATATGGTATTCTGAACACATATATGCTACTTGTTCAGATCATAATTTTTTTTCCTGAGAAGGACATATTTAACATTGCACGTATTCTTCACCCACCCCAGGTGACTATGCTTTGTGACGAAATGCATATCATGAAAATTGCTAGAAGGGAATGCCACCTGGCCTCCCATATAGGCTCGTTAAGTCGACATGACATCACATTTAACTTCCAAGTGATGCGAGCGTCAATGGTAATCAATCAACAATACACCTAGTTGAATCTCCACATTATGTATTGGTATAATTCTCTGGAATGGTCATCCACACAAGTGGCAGGGTTCATCACCTTGCGTCTACACATGCATTTTAAAGAAATGCCTCAATCTCGACCCAATTCCATCACCCTGCAAGTGAATTTGAGTATGACAGGCGCAATTCTCCATGTTGGTCATGGTTTTGGTGGTGGTTTTCTCACACATTGGATCAACACTGAGCATAGAATTGGTATTTCATGCATGGTGTTTAAGGGATATGTTGAGGATCTCCAAGAATTCCTCTTTTCCGATCTCCCATTCATGGAAAATCTCGAAGCTCTCTCCAACCCACATGGTTATGGCTACTTTACTAGCTCACGCCGTGACTCTCTCTCACAATTTTGGTTCGTTAAATGATATGAGGTTCATTCTCCAACAGGGTCTTATGGGTATGGGTATCAATTCTTTGCTCACTTGAAATTAAGATGGCCAAGTTGATATTTGTATGCAATCTTCCAAAAACGCTTGATCATAAGCAAGTTCAAAATAAAAAGTTTGGTACCTTATGAGATAATGTTGAGTGAAACAGGAGCAACTCCCATTGAAGAAATTGCTATGGTGCGGCTCATAAGATATCTAAAATGAATTTAGCAAATGGGAGTAGGTATATGGCCTAATGTTATCTTCAAGGAAGGCATGAGTGAAAGAAAGAAAACATGGATGAGACAAAACTACACATTGATGCAAAAATGGAATATCTACCTCAATGCTTGTCCCACAAATAGCAAGGAGCTAAATAATTTTGTTATGGAGAAGTTTCCTAAACAGGTATGGGGAAAAAGGTTGGGTAGAAAGAAGAAGTACTACATTGAAGAATTCAACCCTACGTATGATCTCCAACAAAAAGAGAACATTGGAACTAACATTCCGTGGAGGGAAAAGGTTCTTATTGCTCAATTAAGAACTAACTCACATCATCTTCGGTGTGAAACAGGGCGGTGGAAAAGGCCTAAAGAATCTTGGGAAGAACGAGTGTGTACATTTTGCACGTCTGGGGCAGTGGAATCGAAAAAAAAATAAAAATAATAATAAATAAATAAAAATAAAAATAAAAATAAAAATTTAAAATTTAAAATTTAAAAAAATTAAAAAAAAAAAATATATATATATATATATATATATATATATATATATATATATATATATATATATATATATATATATATATATATATATATATATAATCATTTTGGAATGTGATGCGTTCAAAGATATCAGAGAAAGTTATGGGAATATGTTAGCATCAATTTCTTGGCATTGTATTTTTAGCGATGAGATTGTTGGAAGGTTGGGCCAGCTCATCATCAATTTGAATAAGAAAAGAACTGAATTGAAAAAGGTGAAAAACATGGAACTCATAGTCCCATAGACTATTTTTAGTCTCGTGGACGTTAAAATTTCATTCATATAGGAACATGTTTGTGGCTCCATCCCCAAAATTGAGTAAATGGTGGCAATTCTTTGTATGGTTAAGGTCTACCCAGTTCTTAGAAGCATTATCAACTTTGTGGAAACGACATATTTTTTGTAGAAATTTTCGAATCTTAATTCTTATGCAGAAATTATTTGTGTTAATCTGGTTAAGCTTCTCCTACTTATACAAGTTATCAACTGAATAAATTCAAGTTAACATCAAAGCAAGACACATAACATATCTCTACCAATTCATATCTAGAATAAGCACATGCACACATAGACAAAGTGACACAGTTATTTATGGACAAACTGTCTCCAGAAAAACCCAATGTGGGAAAATCGATCTCTGGCTGCTGGAGGGCTCTATTATTAAGAATATTTTTGAATACACAACTATGGGTTCCAGATCTGGAGAACCCTACACAGAAAACTCTAGATCTGCAACACCTGGCTGATCTAAGACCAACAATACTGACTGATCCACACCCTCAAACGAGATTTACAGAACTCAGTCAGATCTATGCCTAGAATCCCAAATCTGCCCCTAAAAGACACTGCGTCAGCCTCTGAAGACCTCCAAATTCTCAACGTTATCACTGGAAGGGACTGCGTTACCCCAGACTGGGTGACGCAGTCACTACGCTGCCCCTAAGGGTCTATGCGTAACCCCTGAAGGTTTCCTGAAAATCACGTTGTCCTTGTTGTTGCTGCTGCCGTCTATTGCTGCTGCAGTTGTCGTCTACTGCTGCTGCTGTTGTCGTCTGCTTCTGTTACCACCTGCTGCTGCTATCGTCTGCTGTTGCTACTGCTGCCTTCCTCTACGCTATATTTCCTAATCTCTTCTCTGCTTCTTGTGTATTCTAGACCCCAAGATCAGATCACCTCCTTGGTCTAAATTCCCCTCTCTGCAATTGAAACACTTGATAATTCTTAGCAATCCCACCCTAGAATCTCAACTTAGCTTCAGTGCTCTGCCTCTGTGTGTCTTACAAATGACCCTAAGCCTTTCCTTTATACTTTTCTCGTTGACAAATCAACGGCCAAGATTAAATCTTTAATCAATGGCTAAGATTAAAAGAAAGCTTGATCCGTGTGACTTAAGACAATTTCATCACATGTTTAATTAAATTCACTTTAATTATTTTATTTTCCTAATTTTTAACTTAGGAAAAACATTAAAATAATTAATTAATTTAATATCTACTAAACCAGATGAAATTTCCCAAATCCATTTCTAGGTCTTGTAGATCAGGTGAACTCTAGTCCTTCCTCAAAATTTGGGACCTAGAGCACAAGTGATGCTACCCCAAATACACAAAATTTCAACACTCCCTCTTAGCATCAAAGGTGTGCTCTAGCAATACATCACACTTATGCATTACATGATTTTGGGCACTGGTTCTGTGCTACTGAAGCTTGGCCTCCTGCCACTCAACTCTGCACTGTTGTTGCCATTCTGTACTGCTGCCCATGACTCTGCCATTGCCACTGCAACCACTATACTGCAACTCCCTCTCAATATGCTGCATCTGTGTTGCTCATAGCATTACCACTGCTGATATGCTACACTGCAACTTCAATTGTTGAGAGAAACAACTGAATCTCCTGCCCAATCTTTGACAAACAAGTCAGATGGGCTGCATCCTCATCACTGAAGCTCCATAGGCTACAGATATGTGCTGGCATCTAAAGAATGATGCACAACTACAACTCTGCCTGCGTAATCAGACTCCCTCTGCATTATTGAAGTCACATCAGCTCCTTGTGCTGAAATCTATTACGTTGTTGCTGCACTGTGTTGTCCCTCTGAAGTTTTCTGCGATGTTGTAGCTCTGCACTGCATAAGCAGCACTGCTCTGCGCTGCTATTGCTTCTACGTTGTTGCTGCTATGCTCTGCGCTGCTCCTCCCAACCTCCAGATCCGCCTTTGCCTCTCCTTCATATGTGATCTATCCACCCAATGTTCCACTTGTCCCGCCACTACCTTAAGACTGTCGTAGCTCGCTTGTTGATCCAAGATATGAGCTGCTCAAGGATCCTGCCTTACTTCCATGTAGCTCCTCTACATGTCCATGTCACCCCACCTCAGTGGTTCATGAGCAATCATGGCTACATCATCTCTTGACCCATCATCTGCCACCGCTGCTTTGGAAGAAGATGCTTCCTCTTCCTTCTTCTTTTTTGGACAATGGCTGGTAAAATGTCCCATTTTTGCATTGGAAGCACTTGATCTTAGAAAGATCCTTCTTCTTCTTCAGCTACTTCTTTTAATGCCAAGGCTGCATCTTCCTCCTCTTCCTCCTTAACCTTGCTCAACGCAGGGCTGTGCTGCTTCTTGGTGAACCTTCGTAGTTCTTCTTGCCGCAGGATCGACCACAAGTTGTCCCAATCTGGGAGGTCCGCTCTGCCCAAGATACTTTGGACAAAATTTTCCCACTCATCCGTGACTGCATTGAGGGAAATACTGACTATCACTACATCATCCATGGTTGCACTCATTGTAGTCAGTTGATCCTTGATTGACT
Organism: Pinus albicaulis; assembly: GCA_034641835.2. Lineage (NCBI taxonomy): Eukaryota > Viridiplantae > Streptophyta > Pinopsida > Pinales > Pinaceae > Pinus > Pinus albicaulis. The sequence continues at coordinate 152,342,888 of CM076573.1, forward strand.
GCAATCTGAAGATGAAATGCTCGATGTCTTCTCCTTTGGTCATAATGAATGACCTCATTTGGGCCTCCAACAACATCTTTCTTTTCACTAATTTTCCCTCATACAAGGAAGTCAAAGCCTTCCACATCTCATTAGTTGTCCTCTTCTCAGCTATGTGCGGCACAATATGATCCTTGATATTGTCCATTATCAGCTGCTTGGCATGCCCAATAGCTTCTCTATGCTTCCGTAGGAGATCCACATCTGTCGGTGTGGCCAAGGCCTGCTCTGCATGATCTCTTAAACCATATGCCTCAAGGACATTCAGGATCCTATCTTTCCACACCAAAAGTTTGAGAGGCCCTCTAGCCTATCCTGATCACGCAGTCCACGAGGAGCCATTTGCTTAGAATGTGTTGGAGCTTTTCTTCTCTATGCTGGAGATATTGGATCTAGGGTCCTTTACGAACTGGGCACCCTCTACTCCCTCTGACACTTGATTCCCCTCCTTGGAAATCTACCAAATCAACTATGGTTCAGCTTCTTCTTTGACCCGTTGACCAAACTGCAAGTTTTCTTTGGCAAGAAACTCTCTCAAAAGCTAATCTCTTCCCAAACTTTGTCACTTGTGCTAAGGCTAGAGATATGAAAACTTCAAAAATTTAACCCCACGAGCTCTTCTGAATTTTCTGCAGACTTTTTCTGGATCTAACAGATTCAGATCTGAATCACACTGGTTGGCTTCAAACCCAACCAGCGCTGTTTGTGAGCTGTCTCTGCGCAATAATTGCGTGGGCTTGCTAGGACACAGCACTGGACAACGTCACCCTTCCCTCTGCGTGATTATGCACCAGAAAACTGTGTTGTCCCTTCAAATCTGCTTTTCTGTTGCCTTTCCAGCTACTTTCTGCAGCTAGATCCTTCAGATTCTTCCGCTGGTGACCCTTCTAGATCTGTAATTGCTCCGATACCATGTAGAAATTTATGAATCTTAATTATTATGCATAAATTATTTTTGTTAATCCGGTTAAGCTTCTCCTACTTATACAAGTTATCAATTAAATAAATTCAAGTTAACATCAAAGCAAAACACATAACAAATCTCTACCAATTCAGTTATAGAATAAGCACATGCACACATAAACAAAGTGACACAGTTATTTCTGGAAAAACTGTCCCTGGAATGAGAAAACCGATCTCTGGCTACTGGAGGGCTCTATTATTAAGAATATTTCTGAATACACAACTCTGGGTTCCAGATCTGGAAAACCCTACAGAGAAAACTCTAAATCTGCAGCACCTAGCTGATCTAAGACCAACAATACTTACTGATCCACACCCTCAAACGATATTTACAGAACTCAGCCAGATCTAGGCCTGGAAACCCCAGATCTGCCCCTGAAAGACACTACGTCAGCCTCTGAAGGCATCCAAATGCTCAACGCTATCACTGGAAGAGACTACGTTACCCCAAACTGGGTGACGCAGTCACTACTAAGGGTCTCTGCGTAATCCCTGAAGGGTTTCCGGAAAATCACACTGTCCTTGCTACTGCTGCTACTGCCTTCCTCTTCGCTGCCTTTCTTGATCTCCTCTGCTTCTTGTGTATTCTAGACCCCAAGATCAGATCATCCCCTTGGTCTAAATTCCCCTCTCTGCAACTGAAACACTTGAGAATTCTTAGCAACTTCACCCTAGAATTTCAACTTAGCTTCAATGCACTGCTTCTATGTGTCTTACAAATGACCCCAAGCCTTTCCTTTATACTTTTCTCGTTGACAAATCAACGGCCAAGATTAAATCTTTAATCACTGGCTAATATTAAAAGAAAGTTTGATTCGTGTGACTTAAGACAATTTCATCACATGTTTAATTAAATTCACTTTAATTATTTTATTTTTCTAAGTTTTAACTTAGGAAATACATTAAAATAAATAAATAATTTAATATCTCCTAAACCAAATGAAATTTCCCAAATCCATTTCTCGGTCTTGTAGATCAGGTGAACTCTAGTCCTTCCTCAAAATTTAGGACCTAGAGCACAACTGATGCTACCCCAAATACACAAAATCTCAACAATTTTCTTGGTAATGAATTCTTTTTGTTACAAATAAAGCTCATCGAAAATAAAATTTAACTTTAATTTCTCAATATATAGAACATGTGTAATATCGCTGCTTCGTATCTTTCTTTTATGCAAAAAAAAAATGATTATTTTAAAATTATAATTATAATTATAATTATAATTATATATATATATATATTAAACATACTTCAACATAATTTTAAATTAACATAATATTAAAAACTAATATAAAAATTTAATACAATAAGAGGTTTTCATAAAATTAAAATAAAATATTTATAAAATATTTTGATTTTAAAATGAATTATGGTTTTTGGACAAATGGTATTGATAACTCATATAACAAACCCTATTTACAAATTAATAAATTGGTAAAATAGAGATAAATACTCATCATTAAGAATCTTGCTATATGATAATATTAAGTTTTAGTTTAAAAAATATTACAAAATTAAATTAAAATAAAATATTTTATTTTTGAAATGAGTTATATTGATGAACCATAATATTATAACAAACCCTAAATTATTATGATATTTTAATTTTTTAAAATTTTAATATAATAATTTAATTTAAAACTACATAATCATCAATCAACTAAAAAAATAATTTACACTTTAAAAAATTTAGAAATAATTATTTAAATTTCAAAATACGTGTCGGGTGGAGGTGGTTAGAAAGAAAGAACGAAAGAATTTTTAATGTCCACGAGGCTAAAAATAGCCTATGGGACAGATTGCTTCTCTATCTGACTCTTGTATTCAGCCCTTTTCCTGTGAAGTTTTACAATGACCACTCCCAACTTATCGACAAACTCTTCGCTGAATAGCTTATCCCAAGAATTAGCTGCCAGAATACCTGCATAGTTTTCCCTGGTGTCTTTGAAGGCCTCACATTCTAGAATGAAATGTTTTTCTGTTTCCACTTTTCCGGAGGAGCAAAAAATACATACTCTTTCTTCCCACATTTCTTTTGGCCTTTTCCAGAGCCCTGTTTCACATCGGAGTTGATGAGAATTAGTCCTTAATTGAGCAATAAGAATTTTAGATCTCCAAGAAATATTAGCCCCTATGTACGCCTTTTGTTGATGGTTATGCGTGGGGTTAAACTCTTCCATGTAGTACTTCTTCTTTCTCTCTAGCTCTTTCTTCCAAGTATGTTTGTGGAATTTATCCATAACAAAAGTTTTTATCTCTTTACTGTTTGTAGGACACATGTTCAAGCAAATACCCCATTTACTAAACCATTTGTTATTTTTCCGCATCCAAGTCTTTTGTCTTTTGCACAATCTGTCACTAAACACCACCTTAGGCCATCTACCCTCTTCCATTTGCTCAATTTTTTCAGATACCTTATGACTCGCACCATAGCAATTGCTTCAATAGGAGCAGCCCCTGTTTCACTTAACATGATAGCATAAGGAACTGCACTTTTAATTTTGAATCTGTTTGTAATCAAACGTTTCTGAATTTTCTCAATTTGTTTCCACTGCATCTTGGTTGTGCTGCTGGCCCACAGTTCACAACCGTAGAGAATCACTGGAATCACTAGAAGCCCAAAAAGAGTTAGAGTGGTTTTCCAGTCCCACAGCTCTGCCTCTCTACACCTGTTTTGAAGAGCATAAAATGATTTCCAACCCCCTAAAGTTCTTTTCTTTCTACAACCATCCCAACTTAAGTTTCTGTTGAAGTCAATTCCGAGGTATTTGTAGTCTGCAACTTCTTCCAGAATGTTGCCTTCAAAATAGAACTGATGTTGGTTATGCTTTCTTTTGTTAGAGAAAACCACTACTTTTTTTTTGCTAATATTGACCTGCATCCCAACCCTTCTACAAAAATGCTCAAGGGAACGTAAATGCTCTTGCAAACTAAGAGTCGATTTAGCAATCAATATAAGGTCATTTGCATACAAAAGAAGCCTGATAACGAACTTGCCCAAATGGATACCGTCACCCCCTTGCGAATTTAGCCACTCTTCAAGCTTGTCAATATATAACCCAAAAAGGGTAGGAGACAATGGGCAACCTTGCTTGACCCCGATATCACTTCTAAAACTTTTAGAAATGCCAGCTGAAGTTCTGATTTTGACTTTCACCTCTTCATACAACCTATGCACAGCTGCTCTCAAATGCTTGGGAACCCCGAGTTCCTCCATTCTACCCCAAAGCTTATCCCTAGGAACCGTGTCAAAGGCTTTTCTGAAATCAACAAAGCAACAGAAAACTTCTTCCTTTTCTTCCCAAACTTTTTCAATGATGTGCCTTAAAGTTATACAATGATCAACTGTGGAATGTTTAGGTCTAAAACCTGCTTGCCCTTTAGCACGTTTATCTCTTTCTTCTGCCCACTTGCTGATTTTATTTTCTAACATGCTTCCAAATAACTTTGCAAACAAGGGGTTTATCATTATGGTTCTATAATTGGAGGGATTATTTGTAGAAATTTGTTGAATAATAAATAATTATCCACCGAGACTATCCTGGTCACATACTATTTGATCTTCATACACAACACATAATCTCTTCCACTCAACTCAACTCAGATCATCACACATGCGGAAATAAAATCAAGCTATAACACATCAAATCATCATACACATTAACACAGTATGTATGGGGAAAGCTTATAGCTGAAAACCCCGCAGCTATTGTGTATATTATAATGGAGAAATCATGTAACAAACTCGGTACAATACTCCTCACAAGTACTCAGTACTTTCTCATGAAGTTACTCACAATCTAGCTCAGTTTTGAACAGGTTACTGGTTCAAAACTCACCGCCAATTGCCTTGCCTCTATTGCGTAATCCAGGCCTGTCTATATAGATATCCAAGGTTCGAATCTCCTTGGCTTCACTGCGCAATTGTCATGGACAATTCCTCCAAGTGTGGTGCAAATCTCATGCACAACTGATGTCGCCACTGATAGCTAACTCCACCCTTTCAACTCCGTCTTTCCTTTGGTCTCCTTGCGTGATCCTTTTATGTAGTGAGCGTGTGTTCTTGAGTTGAATAATGAGTTACTAATTAATGAATTAAATAATATTTAATTCACTCCACACTCATAACTAATTGATTAGCTAGTTAAACTAATCTCAACGAGTTCAACTAAAATAAACAGAACACAACTCCACTATCTGTCTCATTAACTCCTCCAAACTTCTGCCACTGAAGTCCAACTGAAGTCAACCATGCATGATGCCATCAAACTCTTGGGAACCACGTGATTCCTCTGTCAGATGCATGAGCCACTTCTGTAGCTCGAACTGAAGTGCTCCAAGAGAGTAAACTGAAGTTTATAGTCTAAATATTATTAAGGGTAAATAATATTTGACTTCCTATACACAGGAGAGCGGGTCTCTAAAAATAGACTTCGACCTATAGGTCCAAAAAATAGAGTCCCATCTATTTTTACCAACATGACCAATACTCCAAGAATAACATCCTGCAATCCCCGGACCATGCTCCATATGTCTAAAAATAGACATAGTCTAAAAATAGACTTTGCGCCAGAATTTGCCTGCGGGCCCACTTAGTGAAGGCGACTTCATTTCACTAAGCTCCATCATCTTGCTGCATTTTCAACACTCCCTCTCAACAAGATATGGATTATATGCAACCCCTATCCTGCCTCTGTGGAATTCGAACTTGCTCCTGGTGAGCGCCTTCGTCAGGATGTCGGCATCCTGATCCTCCGTGGGAACATATGAAAGCATCATGATTCTCCGCTGAACACAATCTCTGATATGATGGTACCTGATGTCGATGTGTTTGGATATATCATGAAATAATGGATTAGCCGAGAGTTTAATGCAACTCTGGTTATCACGGTGAATCCTTTACATGGTCAAATGCAACACGAACAATCCTAACGAGGGATCTTCCTCATCCATATAGCCTCGCATGCAACCAAACTTGCTGCCATGTACTCGGCCTGTTTCGGGCGGGTGCCCCAGGATCTGCCTTTCAGCATGCCGGAACAACTGACGTAAGGCCCAATGTGAAAACTCCTCGAAATGGGCCTTCAGGTCCCGTTGGGCTCTGCCCAATGTTTGCATCGGTGAAACAATTTCCCGCTCCATCTCTGTGTACCATGAACCATATCCCGATGTGCCCCTAATATAGCGCAATACATGCTTGCCTGCCTTCCAAAAGAGCTTGGTAGGCTTAACCATAGCTTGCGAAAGCTGGTTAACTGCATAGCATATATCGGGTCGTGTATTGACCGGATACATAAGCGACCCCACCAACTGTCGATAGACAGTGGCATCCACTACCTCCGCTGAAGTAGCATCCTCCTTCCTCCAACCACCAGGGAGAGGAGTGTCAACAGGCTTGCAGCCTTGCATGTTGAACCTCTCCAGAATCTCCCGGGCATACTTGCCTTGAAAAACAAACAGTCCTCCGCTGCGCTGCCAAATCTCCAATCCGAGGAAATAATGAAGGATGCCCAAGTCCTTCATCTCAAACTCTCGTGCAAGATCCTCCTTGCATGAAAGTATCAACTGCTCATCGCCAGTCAAAATCAGATCATCTACATACAGTACGATGATCAACAGCTTCCCCTCCACCACAATCCGGTACAGGTTAGGATCCGCCTCACTCTTGGAGAATCCAAGCCCGGTGAAGTAGCTGTCTATCCGAGTGTACCAAGCACGAGGTGCTTGCTTCAGCCCGTACAGTGCTCTCTTGAGTCGGCACACATGCGACTCACTGCTGAAGATCTCAAAACCTTCAGGCTGCTCTATGTACACTTCTTCCTCAAT